>JAJOOF010063116.1:0-77391 GCA_029582545.1 Solanum lignicaule
ATGATTAACCCATATTTCTAAGTTATAATTGATATAATTGGGTTTGATGCCATGAAAGAAGAATTTATGGGTGTAGATGTATTCTGTTAGGATTGATGAAATACATTAGAATTGCTTTGAGATTGAGGATAATGAGATGATTATGGTATTAAATTGCTTGAGAGTGAAGCATATAGGATGATGATGATGAGATATAATGCTTTAAGAGTAAAGCTTATGTTATTAATTGTTGATGATTGATGTAATTGTTATGGAAGGGATAGTTCCCACATGAATTACTTAAGTATCCATGTATAAATGTGAAAGGCTTTCTCACATTAGATGATACTAGGTTGAAAGGACTGCTTACCTAAAATGAATCTAGACTAAAAGATTATGAAAGTGATGAGGCTTGAGGTGATCACCCATGACCTCCACATGAGAAGGATATGAGGTGATCTCCCATATTCCTAAGTTAGAAAACACGAGGTGATTACTCGTTGATGTTTGCGTAATCAAGAAACAACTTCGGATGCAAGTGTATACGGTCGTACAATAGTAAAGTAACCCAACCAAGGGTTAGGGTCGAGTCCCAAGGGAGTGTGCTTGAGAATTAGTAGAAAAATAAAATTAAGTTCTAATTAGTCATAGCTAAAAACATTTTCGAATATAAACATGTTAAATCTAAGGGGTGACACAAGCGTCAATTAACAATGGGGGTTTTTGTCACAAGTAAGTAGAAACAACAAAAATGCAAAGAGTACAAATCAAAGAGATGGGGTTCTTTGGATGTGATAGGAATACGGGAAAAACTAAACTATTGGGTACATGCTTTTGACAATAAATTTGTTGAATATTTGTGACTAGGCTAGACTATAGAGGGGGTAAATTCTCTCTCTAGCAACTTACCCCGAATCAAATGGGTTATTCTCGGACACCCACTTGCCGCATGAAAAGCAGCCTCCGCCTTAGCCCACTTACTCTCTCGAGCTGAGTGTGTCGTAATGAGACTAGGGTTCACTCTCTTGAGTTGAACCTCATGTCGACCCAATCCCACCGGCCATCAATTTAGTAGTCTTAGTTTTACGACCTCTCTCTCAAGCAAGCCGAAAACATAATGGTGAAATCGTATTTGCAACTACAATTTCATTAAGTTCCACCACAACTACTAAACGAAATCACATCTAAACAATAAATAAATCATCAATAAGCAAGACCCAACAGATAATCTAACCCATTTTCAAAAAATTACACCCCAAGAATTGGGGTTTTATGTAGACATGTAAAAGAGATAGAAATTTATACAAAAATGAGTTTGCATTCAAATGGGTATGAAGATATAAGCCTCAAAGCAAGCCAGGATTGAAGAATCCACAAGACCCAAGTCCAATTTCTTGGAGTTGAAACCCTTTGAATCTTTAAAACCCTCTCCAAACTTAGAACTCAAAAGTCTATATTAAAAATTCTATATAAAAAAATCTGAAAATAAACTATAACTCTTCAACGAGTATTTATAGTTTTCAAAAATTTGTGTTGCAGCGAATCATTTGGCGTCGTTAGTCGAGATCGCCGATAACCTCGGCGATCCGCCCTTTGGTAGGTTTCATCACCGTCTTGCTCTATCCTTCAGCATTGTCATGTTTAGATCATTGGATGACATAGTACAGCTTCGCAGAACTGCTCGACGATACGCCGACTGTTCCTTTTCACCGCCGATTTGATCCTTTCCTTTAGGGGTCAGCACATTGGAACAAAAGGCGAGGATAAGACCTTATGGCGACTCGCCGAATGGGTTCGGTGATTCTCAGATCTTCATTTCTTCATTCTTTCAGCTGCCTTTGTTTACTTTTTTGCTATGTAGTGTCCATGCTTTCCTTCAAACTCCTAATACCTGAAACTTAAGGGTTTTTATCAAATATTGAGATAAAATATGCATTTGAGGACACTAATTCTATCTAAATATGGCCCTAAATGAGTCCAATATGTGGACTCATCAACACTCCCAACTTAAACTTTTGCTTGTCCTCATGCAAACTCAAGTTCAGCCGTTCAAAAAGGGTGTCTCGAACAGTGCTACACAAGACTCAATCCTGAATGCACACAACAAGACTCAATTTTCTTATGCAAAGATCAAATGTGCACACAAAGATTCAAGTTGTGACTCACCAACATCAGAGAATCTCATGCTCACAATACTTTCTTCAAATGCAAGTTCAAGCTCAACCAACGTGTTCAACTGTCCTCACATAAAGAATGATTCCATATTCACACCATGGTTCACAATTTAAAGCTTCAGAATCAGATGCAATGCTCACACTCACAAAGAAGAACACAATGCATAACTTCACCCATAGGTTTGCCTATATTTTCCTATCAACATTTGTTTCAGCTCACTCAAGATCAAAAAGGTTTTTTCAAAGCTTGTACTGGGGCTGAGTGCACAGGTATGGTCATTTAGGCTCAGTGACTTTCATTCTCATGAAATGTGGTGTTCACAACACTTCTTTTCCTTTTCCTTCATCATTCTCTTTAGTGCTCATAAGTCATCCTATTATTCCCTTTTCATGGAATATTTGGAAACCCCATTTCTTTTGTACTTTATTTCATAACTTTCTTTTTCATTCTTTTTCTTTAACTTTCTGTCTTTTTCTTTTTTTTTTGTGTATGGTGGGGTTCCATTTTTCTCAAAACCATGGGTAAGAGGGACTTTGTTGCACTTCTTGATTTTCCTTTTCTTTTCACCACACCCCCAACTTAGGCTTTTGGCCTAAGTGAGCTATTCAACTAAACACAACTTCATGAGGATTATAGGTAGTGGATAAAGAAAGGTTATGATTTCATCAAGTTTTTTCCAAAGAAAGGTAAGGCTCAAGGGGTGTTCAAAAGCAGTTCACACACTCACAAGGTAGGTCACAAAAGCGATATATGTCAAATTGGCTTACACTCTTAGAAGTTGCCTAAGATCATATCAAGAGATAGCATCACTTAGTTGACCGGACCAACATGGAAAATTCTAGAATCTATCATGCGTGGTTCAAAGTAAGCTCATCAGACTAGGCATTGACACTATAGACAAACAAGACTCCACACTTTCGCTAGTGTGCAATGATTATCACAAGAGACTTAATTTGATAACAAGCTAGTCACAACAAGATGCAAGGAGTTCACATATTGTCTATGTAACTTCATTTGGCATCGTTGTACCCATACATTCATGTTCGTTAGATTAAGATCACTATTCGAATCATCGGTATTGATTGGAACCGCGACTCAAATTTTGCAAAAGAACAACCACATTCAACACACAAGAGGTGGCAAAAAAATTTCAGAAGAAAGGGTCAGCAATTTAAAACATGGAGCCACGAGCTCAAACATCCACAAAAGCAGTATTACCACAATAATAGCTCACAACTCAAATACTCAAACAAAACATGATTCACAAATAGCACACGAAAGACGAAAGGTGAGCCTCACTCCACCACAAATAAAGAAATTTGTAATGCAAATAAGAGTATCCAAAAATAAAAGTAAGTAAGAAAGAGAGGGATGTAAAGAAAAGTCCTATCTATGCAGTCTCGCCATCTGTTGGGGTATCAGTGCCCGATGTGTCAACCTAGAATTTGATAATAGTCCCCGAAGCTTCTTCAGAAGATTCAGCGGCAACTGACTTACTGAGATTGTCCAAATCATGAGCCGCCAGAAAGGAGTGAATAGCTATGAAGAATCCACGTCTTCCCGAGGGAATAGTGGGGTCTTGGGAATTTGTTCTCTTGCTGGCACTAGGCTTCTAACTCTCATTGTCAATTTTGGGAGGATTTGTTGCCTTTGTATTTTTCTTGAATTTTTTCGCTCTTGTTTGTCGAGGTGGCATATCTCTTCCATCTACTTTTGGTCTAGCCATTTCTGCAAAGCTTCAAGAAAAAGTTAGCACGTATTCAGACATAAGCAAGGCAGTTCAATTGCAGAATCACTTCGCCAAACCAGTTGGCGAAATGCGTAACTACTTAGGCTGTTCGCCGAGTGCAGTGCATAGAGAATACAAGGGTGCAGACAAAGGGCGAACATGAAGTCTTTTGGCGAGGGGTCGAATGCATTCGGCGATATCATGCTTCTCGCCGAAAGTTACAAAATTCAACACATATTTGATTTTAAATTAAAGGCGAGATGGGGAGTGTAGGCGAGCCGCCGAGTGGTTCAGCGAGCTCGATCTAGATCACCAAATGACCCAACGTTCCTGCTTCCGACCCAAATTTCCCGAATTCAACCCTGTGACCCCCGAAAACTAAATTAAGGCATACACGACTCAAATTAGGCTTAGACCCAGTGACAATCATGCACAACCCATGATTTTTAATCCAATTTAAAGCGAAACCTTTAGGAATTAACCATTTAACTTAGTACGGGCAAAATTTGCGAACCTAACAGGAAAATAAATATTCTAATCCTACCAGCGAGGCCCAACACACATCATCAGAGTAATGCCATTTCATTTTGGTATAATTTTCGAGGAAAGGAACGCGGGTTTGGAAGTACCAACCTTATATGCCGATCAAATGGATATTGAGATGCTAGGAAGCAATGTAGTCCAACTCGTAGCACAATTCGATACTAAAAATACTCCAAAATGCAAGAAGTCTAAAACTAGAGTGCAGGTGTGAGTTTGGGAAGATGAAAAAGTGAGGGCAAGGGAATGAATTTGAAACTTTTAAACTTTTGGCCTGAAAAACCATCCAGTTTTCACCCATTCGGCGACATTAGTTAGGATCGCCAAACCACTCGGCATTTCGCCGAGTAGCCACTTGCCTCACCGAATTTTATAGAACTTCCAGTTGTTCTGGGAGTCCAAACAGCGGTCTTTGTCAGGATCACCAATAATTTCTTGTGCTCACCGAGTTTTACAGATTCCAATGCAAGTTGGTCTTGATTTTAACGGCGGTCTAGTTCGAAGTCGCCGAGCCGCTCGCCGATTTGCTGATTGGACTTGTTGCTCGCCAATATGCACTTTTTGTTCAGCGCCCTAGTTAACGTCGTGGGATGACGTGGAAGTGCCTTCAAGCATCCTCCAAATACACCACTTCAACCAAAGAAATCTCTTGACATTTCCCAAGATATAATTTCAGACATTGACTGTTCACTTTAAGTGGGGGTCCTTCTTGATCTTCAACTTCTATGACACCATTAGTGAACACCGGCGTTACTCTAAAATGTCCAAACCATTTGGATTTGAATTTTTTGGGAAAGAGTCTAAGTCAAGAGTTGTATAGCAACACCCAATCTCCCACCTTGAAGTCCCGCTTGATTATTCGAGCATCATGCCATTTTGTCATCTTTTCTCTGTAAATGGATGAACTTTCATAAGATCTGAGTCTCAATTCATCCAATTCGTTCAACTGCTCTACCCTTCCCCTTGAAGTTTTTGACCCGTCCAAATTTAAAGCTTTTCCCACAATGCTTTTTGTTCCAGTTCGACGGGCAAATGACAAGCCTTACCAAAAACCAACTAATATGGGGATATACCAATAGGTGTTTTGTAAGCGGTCTGATATGCCCAAAATGCATCATCGAGCTTCTTAGACCAGTCAGTTCTATTGGTGTTCACTGTCTTTGGTAAAATGCTTTTGATCTCTCGATTTGATACCTTGACCTGGCCACTTGTTTTGGGATCATAGGGAGTTTCTACCTTGTGTTTTACCCCATATTTACTCAGTGCCATTGAGAACCATTTATTGCAAAACTGGGATCCCCCATCATTAATAATTGCTCTAGGAGTGCCAAATCTTGCAAAGATGTAACGTTTCAATAATTGGACAACACTTTTTCCTTCGTTGTTTGAAAGTGCAATAGCTTTCACCCATTTGGAAACATAATATACAACCACCAAGATATATTTATTTCCAAATGAGCTCACAAATGGGCCCATGAAATGGATCCCCCAAACATCAAATAGCTCGACCTCTAAAATAGGAGTGAGAGGTAATTTGTGTCTTCTAGACACTCCGCCTTGCTGCTGACATTGAGAGCATTTCTTCTCAAATTCATATTCATCCTTGTAGAGGGACGGCCACTAATATGCACTTTGGAGTACTTTAGCAGTGGTGCGAATACCGCTATGGTGACCTCCCACTGGAGAGGTATGACAAGCATGAAGAATTTTAACCGCTTCTTCTTTCGGAACACACCTTCTAATGACATGGTCGGCACACTCTCGAAACAAGTATGGTTCATCCCAAAAGTACTGTTTAAAATCGAGCATGAACCTCTTCTATTGGTAAAAGGCCAACTCATCCGACATCAATCCACACACAATGTAATTTGCAAAATCTGCATACCATGGCGCATGTTTGCGAGATATTGCAAACAGTTGTTCATCGGGGAAGGAGTCGCCTATGTCAACCTCATGCTCAACATTTTCCCTTACTTCCAACCTTGATAAGTGATCAGCCAATTGATTTTCCTATCCTTTTCAATCTTTAACCTCAAAATTAAATTCTTGTAATAGCAGCACCCACCTTATCAATCTTGGTTTTGCATCTTTCTTTGCCATCAAGTAACGGAGTGCAACATGATCAATATGTACGATTACCTTGGTACCTAGCAAGTATGCCCGAAACTTTTCAAATGCATAAACTACCGCAGGCAACTCTTGGCCAGTGACCGTATAATTGCGCTGGGCACTATTTGCTTGCATAATAATGGTGAAATAGTTTGTTGCGCTTTTGCCCCCACACGACCCCCATTGCCATACCACTAGCATCACACATGACTTCGAAATATTCAGACCAATTAGGGATGATGATAATTAGGGCGGATACTAGTTTCTCTTTCAAACACTGAAATGCAGCCATACAAGCGTCATGAAAATAGAATTTCACTTCCTTATCTAAGAGTTTGCATAATGGGTGTTAAATCTTTGAGAAGTCTTTATTGAACCTTTGGTAGAACCCTGCATTCCCCAAGAAGTTGTGAACACCCTTCACTTAAATCGGCGGGGATAATTTCTCAATGTCCTCGATTTTCACCTTGTCAACTTCCAGCCCCTTTTGCGACACCTTGTGCCCGAGAACAATACCTTCATTCACGATAAAGTGACATTTCTCCCAATTCAGAACCAGATTCATATCCACGCATCTTTGGAACACCTGCCCTAAGTGTGTCAAGCATTCCTCAAACGTATCCCCTACGACTGAGAAGTCGTCCATGAATACCTCCATAGATTCTTCGACCATATCCGCAAAAATAGACAATATGCAACGCTGAAATGTTGCTGGGGCATTACATAACCCGAATGGCATCATTTTGAATGCAAATGTTCCATAAGGGCAAGTAAAAGTCATTTTCTCTTTGTCTTCCGGCACAATAGAGATTTGATTGTAACCGAAATACCCATCTAAAAAACAATACCACCCTATTTCCGATAACTGGGCAAGCATCTGGTCCATAAAAGGCATTGGGAAGTGGTCCTTTTCGGTCCATGAGTTAATATTTCGATAATCCATGCATACTCTCCACCCAGTCGTTGGTGTAGTCAGCACGAGTTCCCCCTTTGCATTTGGGACTACAGTGATACCTCCCTTTTTGGTTATACATTGTACAGGGCTTACCCATTTACTATCTGCAATCGGGTAGATTACTCCCATGTCTAACCACTTGATAATCTCCTTTTTCACTACCTCTTGCATTAGTGGGTTCAATCTCTGTTGATGTTCCACGCTAGGTTTAGATTCATTATTAAGCCAAATCTTGTTCGTACAGATACCAAGAGGAATGTCCACTATATCAGCCATGGTCCATCCTATAGCTTTTATATGCTTCTGCAGTATTTGAATGAGCAAGTTCACCTACCTTTCAAGCAAGTCTGCTGCGATAATCACGGGTAAAGTATTATTGGCTCCCAAGAAGACATATTTGAGATGAGAGGGTAGTGCTTTTAACTCCAGATTTGGCGGTTCCTCCGTTGATGGCTTCGCAAGAGGACTTTCCCTATTTTTCAAGTCAATATCCAACCTGATTGAATTCCTTGCATACACTCCTCATCCCGATAAGGCAGCTACCACTTCATCATTGCCCTGAACTTCGGATTCATCATAATTAGCAAGCACAGATTCAAGGGGTTCATTCTTTCGCATCAAATGTCCCACACTTTCCACAGCTTCATCTATAACATCCTTAGTTGACACCACATGGATATCGCTTGGCTGTTTCATAGATTTGCAAATATTGAAGGTTACCTCATCATTGTTTACCTAGAACTTCAATTTCCCGCTTTCGACATCCACCAATGCCCTCCCGGTTGCTAAGAATGACTTCCTAAAATAATGGGGATTTTAGCATCGATCTCATAATCTAAAACCACAAAATCAGCCAGAAAGATGAATCGATCTACTTTTACCAAGTTGTTATAGAGTATCCCCACTGGATGTTTTATTGATCGATCCGCCATAAGGAGTCTCATTGTGGTTGCCTTTGATTCACCCAAACCAAGTTGCTTGTAGATTGCATATGGCATCAATTTGATGCTTGCTCCTAAATCGCACAAAGCTTTAGCGAATTGGAGCATACCAATGGTGCAGTGGATGGTGAATGCCCCAGGATCTTCTCTCTTAGTGATTAGCTCTTTTGTCACAATTGCGCTGCACCTATGGGGTACTTCAATAGTTTCATAGTCCAAGCTCATTTTCTTTGTAACTAGCTCTTTCATGAATTTGGCGTATCCCGACATTTACAACAATGCTTCCACCAGAGGAAGGTTAATGGATATTTTCTTGAACACTGACAAGAATTTTTTGAACTTCTCATCTTTATTCTTCTTTTTCAAGCGTTGGGGAAATGGTGGAGGTATATTGGGTAAAGGGTGCATGACTTTTGGAACTTGAAGTTGTTGCTCCGCTTCCTCCTGTGGTTCTTTGGCAAGGTTTTATCGAATAGGTAATTTTTGTTCCTCCATACCTTGGCTCTCTTCATGCTTTTGAGGATCCTCATCTTCCATCACATTCCCTATTGCCATCTTTCCACTATGGGTAACTACAACCAGCTCTCTTTCAATATCTTCCATCGGTGTTTTGGACATTAATTAAGCTAATAATAGACTCAATTGACCTTCCAGCATTTTGAGGGCATCACCATCAGAATTCACTTTACTATTCAATGATGGAAAGTCATCTTTCATCCCTTTTAGTAAATCATCAGAACCCTCAACTTTATCGAGTATGGAAGACAATAAATCATTTACCCGAGGACTACTTGCCTGCCCTTTGGATTTCAGGCTTTCACTCAAGTGTGTATGGTCCTCCTCCTGATCATCGTGCTCAGCCCAATCTTACCAATATCTCCTTGGTTCTTCACCCCTATAATAGTTTGAACCTTGATTTCCACCCCGATGTTGGTAGCGTAGGTGGAAACCCTCCTCGTATTTTCTGGAGTTACAACCTTGATTCTCCTTCAGTCTTGAGTAACCGAAAAAAGAACCCTCCTCAACTCAAAATATTCCATATGTCCCCTTCATGTGTTTTTGTAGAATTTCCATTTGAGACAACATCTTTTTGATGTTTTCGTCCCTCTCGCTTTTGATGAGTCCACGATTTGGACTCATTTAGGGCTATATTTTAATAGAAATTGTGTCCTCAAATTCATGTTTTATCCCGATATCTGATGAAAACCTTTAAGTTTTAGGTATTTGAAGTTTGAGGCAAAACATGAAATCTACTTAGCAAAAAGAAGCCAAAAGAACAAAAAAATGAAGATCTGCGAATCGCCGAACTCATTTGGAGAATCGCCAACAAATTGCATATTCGCCTTTTTTTCTAGTGTGCTGAGCCCTGAAGGAAAGGAGAAAATCGGCGGTAAAAAGATGCAGTCAGAGTATCACCGAACGACTCAGTGAAGCAGTGCTACATCACAGAATTATCCAGGATACAAAGAAGTTGAAGGAAACTAATGAAAGGCGACGAAGTAGACCAAAGGACGGATCACCAAATGCATCGGTGATTGTCAGTAACGTCGCCGAAACATCCTTCGGGGCACATTTTCTGAAAACTATAAATACTAGTTCAGTTTTTATTCTTAAGAGTTTTTTACATTGCTTTTATCTAGTTTTAGATTATTATGTTTTAGACAGAGTTTTGGAGATATTCTCTCTAAGTTTTGGAAAGGGTTTTGAAGAACTTGGAACTTTCAAAGGGTTTCAAATTCAAGGAATTGGACTTGGGTGTCTTGGATTCTTCACTTTTGGATTGTTTTAAGACTTAATCTTGCATACCCATTGATGGAAACTGATATTCATTTACTTCTTTATCTGTTTTACATGCGTGGCTAAAACCCCAATTCTTGGGGTGTGATTTTGTGAATATGGGTTAGATCAATTATTGGGTCTTGCTTGCTAATAATCTATTTGTAGTTTAAATGTGATTTTATTTAGTGGTTGTGGGTGAATCTAATGAGGTTGTAGTTGCAAATATAATCTCATACATGTGTTTTTGGCTTGCTCGAGAGAGAGGTCGTAAAACTAAGACCACTAAATTGATGGCCAGTGCGAGTGGGTCGACATGAGGTTAAGCTCGAGAGAGTGAACCCTAGTCCCATGTTCACACATTCAGCTCAAGAGAGTGAGTAGGTTAAGGCAGAGGTTGTTCTTCATGCGGCAAATAGGTTTCCGAGAGGAACCCTCTTGAAACAAGGTAAGTTGCTCGAGAGAGAGCTTATCCCCTTTAAAGTCTAGCCTAGTTATAAATACTCCATGAATTTACTATCACAAGCATGTACCCAATGATTTAGTCTATCCTGTATTCCTATCATATCTCAAGAGTCCCATCTCCATAATTGTATTTTTCCTTAATTTCACTATTTTAGTTGTTTCTTGCTTACAAACCCCCATTATATAATTGACGATTATGTCACCCTATTTAACTTGTTATGTTTTTATTTGCTAAAGTCTTTAGCTACGATTAACTTTAGCACGTTCGCGCTTAACCACTAATTTTTACGCCCACTCTCTTTGGACTCTACCCCAACCCTTGACCGGGTTATTATACTATTGCACGATCGTAGACACTTGCATCGAAATTGGTGTCATTGATTACGCAGACATCAAAATGGTAACACTGCCGGGTAGTGGTGTTATGTGAAAGTTTTTGGTTTAAGTCGAATTCTACTTTCAATAATCGTAGTTTACTAATCTTATTTTTAGTTTTGTTTTTCTTTAAATTTGTTGGTGTAGGTAGGTTCCCTGAGCATGGCTGAGGGAAATGGTGGCAACTCGGCTGAGATGAAGTAAGAAGTTGAGAGGGACTTCACATTACCCACACTGGTAACTCAGCTGAACGAGTTGGCCACCAAAATAACAGAGGTGGTAAACCAGTGCAGGATTCAAAGGAGGTACATACCTCCGCATGAGAGGAAGCAGTCTAGAGGCAGGGAGAACAATCGTGTCGAGGACACACTCCAACTCATCCTGCAAAAGATCACTAAACAAGATCAAATGTTAGAAGAGATGAAGGAGAGTATTGAATTGTTGAATCAAATGGTTGGGTCTCACTCTAGATCGATCCAGCTAATCAGGACACTCCTGAATTATGCTATGCCTCCTCTTCACTCAAATGAACTATTGGGGTTACCTAGTAACACTAGGGCCAACCCAACCAATGGGGAGTGAGTAAGGACTCGTGTCGAGCCACGACATTAAATAAGGCGCTTCTTGGGAGGCAATCCAAGGTTTTAAATGCTTAAATTTGCTTTTATAAATAATGGTGCATTAGTGGTGCAGGTTTGAATGAGGAAAGTGGTGAAAATATAGATTGGCGAAAAACCAGTCAGTCGGTGAATCGCTGAAAAGGTCGGCGAGCGCAACTTGACACACCGTTTGGCTCAATTCAAGGTTAAGTCAAAGCCTGTAAAACTTGACGGACTTACGAAGCAGTTCGGCGACCTCGATGCAGATTGCCGTCTTGACCCCCAAGAAACTGAAAGAACTTTAGTAATCGGCGGGGCTAGTGATCACTCAGCGATTTGCCGAGTAAAATGGCGAGTGCAACTAACGTCGCCAAACAGGCACTAACTGAATGGTTTAAAATGGCCAAGAAAATTCAAATTTGAAATTCTTCACTTTCCCTCGCTCTTGAACCTCCTAAACTCACACTAAGGTAGTATTTTATTTGTTTTAGCAATTTTCTAGCATTCTATTTTGTTAATATGTGCTCGGAGTTGGAATACTTTGCCACCTAGCTTTTCAATCACAATTTAATCGGCTACAAAGGTTGGTTTCCCAATCCTGAGTTTACATTCGATATTTGTTTACTCATTTGCAATAATTGTCTCTTAGTAATCTATGTTGGGTCTCTCTGCTAGGATTCGAATCCTTAATTGCCTATTTTAATTTGAAAAATCTTGCCCGTATGGTTTGACTATCAAATGCCTGTAATATTTGTGCTTTTTAATGAGTTGGGTCGTGATTGCATATCGTTAGATTGATTGGGTGAAGTCTGAGTAGCCCACGTTTGTGCTAACTGTCGAAAATTTGCTCAATGATAAAGAGGGTGACACCGCTCTTAAGAGCAAATATCGTCAAATGGCCAAATGCGGCAAGTCCGGGAGAAATCTGAGTATCCCAGAGTGATGGGTAGTATAGGTCTTGTTTGAATTTCGTTAGTGCATGCTTTGATTTTGCTTTCGAGGTTTGCAGGATTGAATTCGAGAAGATGGATTGAAAATGGACACGTTGGGTCATTTGGCGAGCTGGGTCTAACTCACCGAATCGTTCGGTGGTTCGCCCAATGTCTCCATCTCGCCCTTAATATCATGTCAAATTGGATGTTTGAGTCTGTAACTTTTGGTGAGAAGTCATGGGTCACCAAAAGCACTCGGTGACTCGCCGAAAGTACTCTTGATCGCCCTTTGTATGCTATTCTGACCCCCTTATGCACTGTAACTTTCGGCGTACAAACCGTTGCTCGCTGAAAGTAGTCGACTAATCGTCGAAAAGACTCTCCTATCGCTGGATTTCCTTAATTGTTTAGCCAACCTCATCGGCGAGCCAGACTTAGCTCGCCGACTAGATCGGCGAGTTTATCTGCAACAAAAATTATTATGCTAGAGTTTGATATTGTGTTCTTAATTTCTCTCGATATTTTGCATATATGGTACGCACCAATCTAACTGAACCAGCCCAAGAAAAGGCAAAGGATATTACAATAAACGAAGGAGGATCAAACCCTCCAAAGAGGAGAGGGGATGACCTCCAACAGGGAGACAAAGGCGAGAGGAAGAAACATATAGCAAAAAAATGAGTAGCTATTGAGCCAAATTTTGATGAACCAGAGGATGAACAGCCTCTGATTAACCAAAGGGATGCACTCCAGACCAGATCTCAGCCCAGGCACCCTCAGTAACTCCCGCACTTCCTATAGTTCCTCCACCGAGGTTGTTAAATAGATTGAAAAGTGATGGTTTACGGAGTATCATAAAGGAAAAGTTACTATCCATGGAGGATCTACAAGGCAAGCATCCTAATGTGCTTGAAGCTCTCTGATACCATGGATTCAAGCAGTTCACACGGCCCTGAGGCCTTTACATTCCCTCTTGAGTAAGAGAGTTTAACATTGCTTTTGAGGAGTTGGTGCCGAAGAACAAGAAAAAGGAAAGTGAGTTTCGACCGGTGAAGTCGGTCATGGTCAGAGGCAAGGAAGTGGAGTGTCACAGTGAGCACATTAATGCTCTACTGGGTATACCGTTACACTTGGAACTTCCTTACGAGGGTTTGTCGATTGTTTAGAGACTGGATGATTTAAAAGATTGGTTGGCTCCAATGATTTCTGACACCACCCCAAGGTGGATGGATGCAAGAGCTCCCATTGAGAAAAGGGACCTGAACATCGCCTCCAGGTTTTGGTTTGGCTTCATCAGTAGCTCTATAATGCCATCCTAGAACAAGTCCATTCTGCGCCATCCTAATGTGACTTGCCTTGGCTCTATCATGACCAGGAGGCGGATCGATATGCAACTATTGATTTCGCAGGAGATGACCATGAGAGCCAAGCAGAAGCTGACGTCTCTGCCATTTCAAGTTCTAGTCACTAACTTGTGTCGGCAAGCTAGAGTATCTTGTGACACTACGAGGGATGTTGAGGTCACCCCGTCCTCCTCCACTGATAACCGGCGTATAGAGGCAGAGTTCACACGAGATGAGGTTGAAAGAAGGAGAGCAGCTCCAGTAGATACTTCTCCAGAGGTCAATGTTTACTCATTACCAACAGAGGCACCTTCTCCTACTCTGGCCTCTAATTCCTCAGGTATACTCGCTCCTTCTTCCTCTTCCTCACAGGCTTCAGGTGCTTCCTCATCCTCTCAGCGTGCTAGGATTACTCAGGCCATGATTCTGAAGATCGGGCAGTTGGCATATTCAGCTGATGTGAGAGCTACTCGATTGGAGGGATCCATCCCGAAAATGATTGACAATGCCATCTTAGTTGCACTGACCCCCTTCAAACTTCTGTAGATACCTTGACAGTAAGAGTCATTGCTTCTGAGAGCAAACAAGGGGGAGACCTCTGAGGTGACGGCTTAAAAGCCAAGATTGCGAGCTTAAGGAAGGATGTAGACTATTTGAAGGCTACGAACTTCACTTCACTGATGCGGGATGCAGATGATGAGGATGCTCCTGAGACCTCGGGGATTCCTTCGGCTACCACCGGAGATGTGTAGGGGGATGTCACAGTACATGCAGAGACAGACGAGGACTTGATATGAGTACATGCTGAGGAGACACAGGAGAGCAGAGATGACGACATATTCACAGACTTGCCAGATCTTATAGAGACGGTTTTGCAGCCGGTGATCCAGAATTGCCGACTAAGACATCCACAGTAGCTCCTAGTGGATCTGGCATTGCTATTTCATCTGAGGCTACTCCGGGCACTGATGCCAAACTACAGACTGCTACACCAGCCACTGAGACCCCGACAGAGAGAGAGAGACTACATACACAGGACCTTTCTTAACATCCCTCTCTGTCTTATTTTATTTTGTAACACCCCGACTTTTCTAAACGTCTAAATTAATTCGTACATTCGTGGAAAGACAAAGAGGGTGAGTAATAAATTAAAAATGATGTGGTATGTCATACTTTAAGTATTCAAGGGTTGTATCTCAAGTTTTGAAGTTAAGTAAGTGGCAAAATAAAAGTTGGCAAAAGTTATCGTAAGTTCCTTTTTAATGATTTCTCTGAAATTTGGGTCAAATGTATTGGATCTTTTCTCCCAATATATAAAGAGTTAGAAGTCTTATTACCCATTAAATCGAAGGCCTATGAGTCTAGTTTGTAACGCACAAAACCCCGTATCAAACCTACATCATAGTAAAAACTTATGAGGGTTTTACTAGGGACTGCCGGGGCAGAATACGGGTCGGATTCGGGTCGGGTCAAATATATGGTATGTCGGCTTATTTAACGTTTTAAGTCATGAAAACATTCCATTTCAGTTCCAAACCAGAGAGAAAGCTTAAGAGAGGGTTCCTATGGAGTTCTAGCATTATGAAGGTTAGTTTTTGATGATTTCTACCATTAAACATTGCCCCCATGCCTAGAAACGTAATCCCTACACATGCCAATTGTTTTTCCCTTCAACTAGCTACCTTTGGAGCTAGTTTTTGAAGATATAAATATGTAGTTATTGGTATTTCTTCAAGGTTTAAACTTGGTTAACAAAGGTTATCATCTCGGGACTCTTTTATGATTGTTTTTATGAATTTCTACGGACGTTTCGACAAGTTGAGGCAATATGGCAAATCTCCCGATTTAAGATTAATTATGAACTATTTATAGGTGCGTACCAGCTGTGTATATATAGTGTTTGCAAGCTTAGGACATAAGGAACAACTTTCGTGAAGTAGCTACGGTCTTTCGAGCGTTCATTGGAAAGGAATGTTAAGGTTTTTCCCTTTGTCGACATGTTTCCTTAGAGGTAGTTTACGTTGGTGATCTTGTAGATGTAATTGTTAGTGGTTGGCTGATTGAGTGGTTATAAACCCTCATTTTAGGGACTCATAATCTGTTAAGAACGACCCTAAGTTAGGAATGACTTGGAGATTATTCATATATATTGTTTATAGCTAAATTGCTCGCCTTTAGCCTATTCAATTATTTGTTGTCGCCCTTGGGGAAATCGTGGTTAGTTGTTGAGCTATGAACTTCCTATGGGGGCTATGATGTTGTCTAATAGGACTATGTTATTTCCAAAGAGGTATATGTGTTGTCCATGGGGCTATATTGATGCCAAAGAGTGTTATGTGTTGCCTACGGGGCTATTTTGACGCCAAAGAGAGCAATGTGTTGCCTACAGGGCTATGTTGATGCAAAAGGGGGCTATGTGCAGCCCATAGAGTTATGATATTGCCTAAGAGGGCTATGTGCAGCCCATAGAGTTATGATATTGCCTAAGAGGGCTATGTGCTGCCTACGGGGTTATATCATTGCCAAAAAGGGCTATGTGACCTCTTACAAAGACAAGGGGATACCGATAAGGTTATTATAGATTGATTGGCACTTTCTGGGCTTATGGGGGCCTAAGTAAGTGGTATGTTGTTTGTACCAACCGGGCTTATGGGGACCTGGTTGGGTTGATGCTTGATCATTATTATATTTTATTAGATTCAGTAGTGGGTTGGCATGCTTATAAAAATTTGATTTCCTTACCTGGCTGCTTTTGGTATATTATGATACTTGCTCATTTAGTCTACAACCTTTCATACTATGTACATTATTTTTGTACTGACGCCCCATTGCCTGGGGCGCTGCATTCATGCATGCAGGTCCTAACAGACGACCGAGTAGACCTCCTCAGTAGCAGGATTGACTTTTATCCGGTCTGCTAGCCCCTTTCCTTCGGAGCTGCCAGAGTTGGGAGGTTTGTTACCTTTTGTTGTATATATCTTTATGGGTAGGCTGGGGCCCTTTCCCACCAATCTTTACTACTCCTTGAGTCTTGCAGACTAGTGTGTGGGGTGTACAACTAGGTTATAGCCATACTGGCCTAGTTTTGTTGGTTTGCTGAAACTTGTGAGTTGTTTGATGTATTCTCTTGATATATACATGCTTCCAGTTTTTGTATAGATATCATGGTCGTTTCGACGGCCCAGTCAGGACTTCTATGCTAGTTGGCTATTTCTTTATATGAACTTTTGGGAGTAGCTATTTTTTATATATATGTTGACAGGGGCCTTACCGGTCGAGAGCTTAGTTTTAAGCCGAGATATACTGGTTTGTTTTCTTGATTGCGTGTGTCTGCCATGCGCTAGTAGCAAATGGTTCAGTAGGGTTGGGTTGGGCCTGAGTTTTGGCACTAGGAGCCAATTGCGCCCCTTGAGTTTGGGGTGTGACATATTTCTACTTTTTGACACTTTTATTTGCATTTGAGGACAAATACTTTCTAATTGTGGTGGGGTGAGGCCCACACCTTTTGTGTTGATAATTGGGTTGATCTTCTTTAAATTCTGCTTTATCTGTTTCTGTGGATGATTGAGCTTACGGCTCCTTTTATTTATTTTATTGCAAAATGATTTTAATCCATCCGAAAATTTTTGCCACCTCTTGTATGTGAATGTGGTTGTTCTTGTGCAAAATTTAAGTCTCGGTCCCGATCAATATTGATGACTTGAATAGTGCTCTCAATCGAACGAACATGAATCCGCGGCTACGATAAGGCCAAATGAAGTTGCATAGACAATATGTGAACTCTTTGCATCCCGTTTTGAGTAGCCTAGCATCGAATCGAGTCTCTTGTGATGACCGTTGCACACTAGCGAAAGTGTGGAGTCTTGTTTGACTATTAGTGTCGATGCCTAGTGTGCTAAAGCTTACATTGACACATGCATGAATACACCTAGAATTTTCCCCGTTAGTCCAGGAGACTAAGTAAAGCTTTCTTTTGGCATGATCTTAGGAAACTTTGAAGAGTGTGAGCCAATTTGACATATACCTCTTTTGTAGCCTACCTTGTAAGTGTGTGAACCTCTCTTGAATACCTCTTGAACCTTAACCTTCTTTGGAAGAAACTTGATGAAAATTAGACTTTTCTTTATCCATTACCATTAATCCTCTTGACTTGTGGCTTAATAAATAGCCAACTTAGGCCAAAAGCGTAAGTTGGGGGTGTGGTGAGAAGAAAAGGGAAAGTCAAGAAATGCAAGGAAAGTCTCTGTTAACCCATGGTGTCGAGAAAAATGGAACCCCTCCATATATATATAAAAAACAAAAAGAGAAAAATAAAAGAAAAGAATGAAAAAAATAAAGTCGCAGAATAAAGTGCAAAAGAAAAGGGGTTTCCAACACACTATGGGAAAGCGAATTATAGGATGACTTATGAGAACTAAAGAAAATGATGAAGGAAAAGGGAAGGAAGTGTTGTGAGCACCACAATTCATGAGGATGAAATCCACAAAGCGTAAATGACCATACCTTTGCACTCACCCCCATTACAAGCCTTGAAAAGACCTTTTTAATCTTGAGAAAGCTGAAACAAATGTCAATTGGAAAATACGAGCAAACCTATGGGTGAAAACATGCATTGTTTTCATCTTTGTGAGTGCGAGTGTTGCATCTGATTCCTGAACTTTAGATGATTAAGCCATTATGAGCGATGATGGAATCATTCTTTCTGTGAGGGCATTCGAACACTTTAGTTGAGCTTCAGCTTGCATTTGAGGCAAGTATTGTGAGCATGAATTTCTTTGATATTGGTGAGTCACAACTTGAATCTTTGAGTGCACATTTGATCTTTGCATAAGTAGATTGAGTCTTGTTATGTGCATTCATGATTGAGTCTTGTGTAGCACTATTCAAGACACCCTTTTTGAACAACTGAACTTGAGTTTGCTTGAGGACAAGCAAAAGTTTAAGTTGGGGGTGTTGATGATTCCACGATTTGGACTCATTTAGGGCTGTATTTTAATATAAACTGTGTCCTCAAATGCATGTTTTATCCCGATATCTGATAAAAACCTTTAAGTTTCAGGTATTTGAAGTTTGAGGCAAAGCATGGATACTACTTAGCAAAAAGGAGCAAAAAGAAGCCAAAAGAACGAAGACACGAAGATCTGCGAATCGCCAACTCATTCGGCAAATCGCCAATACATCGCATATTCGCCTTTTGTTCCAGTGTGCTGAGCCCTAAAGGAAAGGAGAAAATTTGTAGTGAAAAGAAGAAGTCGGCGTATCGTTGAATGGCTCTGTGAAGCAGTGCTACATCGCCCAATTATCCAGGTTACAAAGACGTTGAAGGCAACTGATGAAAGGCGATGAAGTAGACCAAAGGGAGGATCACCGAATGCATCGTCGATTCTCACTAACGTCGCCGAAATATCCTTTGGAGCACATTTTCTGAAAACTATAAATACTAGTTCAGTTTTTATTTTGAAGAGTTTTTTACATTGATTTTATCTAGTTTTAGATTATTAAGTTTTAGACAAAGTTTTGGAGATATTCTCTCTAAGTTTTGGAGAGGGTTTTGAAGAACTTGGAGCGTTCAAGGGATTTCAAATTCAAGGAATTGGACTTGGGTCTCTTGGATTCTTCACTTTTGGATTGTTTTAAGACTTAATCATGCATACCCATTGATGGAAACTGAGATTGGTATACTTATTTATCTCTTTTACATGCGTGGCTAAAACCCCAATTCTTGGGGTGTGATTTTGTGAATATTGGTTAGATTAGTTGTTGGGTCTTGCTTGCTGATAGTCTATTCGTAGTTTAAATGTGATTTCGTTTGGTGGATGTGGATGAATCTAATAAGGTTGTAGTTGCAAATATAATCTCATATATGTATTTTTGGCTTGCTCGAGAAAGAGGTCGTAAAACTAAGACCACTAAATTGATGGCCAGTGCGAGTGGGTCAACATGAGCTTCAGTTCAAGAGAGTGAACCCTAGTCCCATATCCACACACTTAGCTCGAGAGAGTGAGTGGGTTAAGGTGGAGGCTGATCTTCATGCGGCAAGTGGGTGTCCGAGAGGAACCCGCTTGAAACGGGGTATGTTGCTCGAGAGAGAGCTTATCCCCTTTAAAGTCTAGCCTAGTCACAAATACTCCATGAATTTACTATCAAAAGCATGTACCCAATGATTTAGTCTATCCCGTATTCCTATCACATCCCAAGAATCTCATCTCTATACTTGAATTTTTCCTTAATTTCTCTATTTTAGTTGTTTCTTGCTTACAAACCCCCATTAGATAATTGATGCTTGTGTCACCCTATTTAACTTGTTATGTTTTTATTTTCTAAAGTCTTTAGCTACGATTAGCTTTAGCACGTTCGCGCTTAACCACTAATTTTCATGCCCACTCCCTTGGCACTCGACCCCAATCCTTGGTTGGGTTATTATACTATTTCACGATCGTAGACACTTGCATCGGAAGTTATGTCATTGATTACGCAAACATCACATTTCTTTATCGAGTTGTTCTTGTGTTAATCTGAAGCACAGTGGGGAAACTTGATCATCTTTGGTGTACCATGCCTGGTTTGCTTTAGTCATACCATCCAGGAGAAATGAGGCTACTTCGAATGATTGTAACATTATTCCTCCTTATACCAATTGATCAGCTATCCATTTATTTACCGAGTCTAGACTACTGTAAAAGTGTTGGAGCAACAATTCACCTGGCAGTCCATGTGTTGGGCATTTATAAGAAAAACTCTTGAACCTTGTCCATGATTCGTGAATTGGTTCACCCTCCTTTTGCTTGAAATTCTAAATGTCGTCCCTCAGTTTCATCATTCTTGATGGAGGAAAGAATCTCTCGTGAAAGGCCATAACCAGCTCCTCCCATGATTTGATGGAGTTGTTTGGAAGCTTGACCAACCATTTAGTAGTTCCCCCGGTCAATGATAATTGAAATAAGAGAAACCATATGGATTCTTGAGATAGATTCTTGAACGATAAAGGGGTGCACACTTCCATAAAGCTTCGTATATATTCGTGCGGATCTTCATGCTCTAACCCTCCAAACAAACCTCTTGAATGTATGAGCTAGAGTGTCACGCTAGTAACTTCAAACATTGCATTTCTATCGGCTTGTGGAATGTAAATTGCACCCATCTCACCCACGTGGGCAGGGATATAAACACTATTAACATCATCGATGTCGTCTCAATAGAAAGAGCCACCCGCTGGATGACCCGCTTGGTAGCTATTCTCCCCGTTTGCACTCATGTGTCCTGTTGTGGCACACAAAAACTCAAAACAAAACTGAAAACTAAGTGAGAAAAGTATGATCAAGAAGAACAAAAATTCTATTAAACCAAGAATTCTCAAATAACACCACTTCCCGACTGCGGCGCCATTTTGATGTTTGCGTAATCAAGACACAACTTCCGATGCAAGTGTCTACGATCGTACAATAGTAAAATAATCCAACCAAGGGTTGGGGTCGAATCCCAAGGGAGTGGGCTTGAGAATAAGTAGAAAAATAAAATTAAGTTCTAATTAGTCATAGCTAAAAACATTTTCGAATATAAGCATGTTAAATCTAAGGGGTGACGCAAGCGTCAATCAACAATGGGGGTTTTGTCACGAGTAAGTAGAAACAACAAAAATGCAAAGAGTACTAATCAAGGAGATGGGGTTCTTGGGATGTGATAGCAATACGAGAAAAACTAAACTATTGGGTACATGCTTTTGACAATAAATCTGTTGAATATTTGTGACTACGCTAGACTATAGAGGGGGTAAATTTTCTCTCGAGCAACTTACCCTGAATCAAATTGGTTCCTTTCGGACACCCACTTGCCGCATGAAGAGCAGCCTTCGCCTTAGCCCATTCACTCTCTTGAGCTGACTGTGTGGGAATGAGACTAGGGTTCACTCTCTCGAGCTGAACCTCATGTCGACCCAATCCCACCGGCCATCAATTTAGTAGTCTTAGTTTTACGACCTCTCTCTCGAGCAAGCCAAAACCACAAAGGTGAAATCGTATTTGCAACTACAATTTCATTAAGCTCCACCACAACTACTAAATGAAATCACATCTAAACAACAAATAAATCATCAACAAGCAAGACCCAACAGATAATCTAACCCATATTCACAAAATCACACCCCAAGAATTGGGGTTTTAGCTAGACATGTAAAAGAGATAGAAATTTATACCAAAATGAGTTTGCATTCAAATGGGTATGAAGATTTAAGTCTCAAAACAAGCCAGGATTGAAGAATCCACAAGACCCAAGTCCAATTTCTTGGAGTTGAAACCCTTTTGAATCTTCAAGTTCTTCAAAACCCTCTCCAAACATAGAACTCAAAAGTCTATATCAAAAATTCTATATTAAAAAATCAGATACTAAGCTACAACTCTTCAACGAGTATTTATAGTTTTTAAAAATTTATGCTGCAGCGGATCATTCAGCGTCATTAGTCGAGATCGCCGATCAACTCGGCGATCCACCCTTCGGTAGGTTTCATCGCCGTCTTGCTCTATCCTTCAGTATCGTCGTGTTTGGATCATTTGGTGACATAGTACAGCTTCGCAGAACTGCTCGGTGATACGCAGACTGCTTCTTTTTATTGCCGATTTGATCATTTCCTTCAAGGCTCAGCACACTGGAACAAAAGGCGAGGATAAGACCTTTTGGTGACTCGCCGAATGGGTTCGGCGATTCTCAGATCTTCATGTCTTCGTTCTTTCAGCTGCCTTTGTTCCCTTTCTTGCTAAGTAGTGTCCATGCTTTCCTTCAAACTCTAAATACCTGAAACTTAAAGGTTTTCATCAGATATTGAGATAAAATATGCATTTGAGGACACTAATTCTATCAAACTATGGCCCTAAATGGTCCAATTTGTGGACTCATCACCCATTAAACATGATGATGAATATGAGGCGACTACCCTTATACCATGATTTCAAAGTAGCAAGGCAAGAGGCGACTCCCCATTAGCCTTTGCATCAAGGACATGGAGGTGAGTACCTATGATCCCTTAATGAAAGATGTGGAGGCGAATACCCGTATCTTATATATAAAATGATGTGGAGGCGAATACCAGTGTCTTATAATGTTGGGCATCGAGGTGAATACCTATGATCCCGTAAAATGGACATGAAGGCGAGTACCAATGACCATATATGTAAAGCAAGAGGCGACTATCCACTAGCATTTATGTAAGGTAAGAGGTGACTACCCATTAACCTTTATAGAAAGGCAAGGAGGTGATTCCCATATCTATAAAAGATAAGCTAAAGATGATAATGATGAGTGATGAGCTTTGATGATGACCTAAGGTTGTCTACCATGATGTGTAAGACTAGTGGAGGATTACCAATGTCTTGGCTAAGTATTTTTTGAGGTTACTTCAAGAAGTGGTCATCTTATGATATGATGATTTATGTGCATTGATTATGCTTATGACTTATATTATCTAACTCTTATGCTCATGGAATATGTCTTATGTTGACTAGTGATTATATTATGCTTATGTTGATGTTTATGTAACCTATCATATTTAGCACATGTTTGTACTAATGCATACTCTTCCCTACATTTCTTATACAAATGTATGGTCCGGCGATATTGACTTCCATCCCCGTGGCTAGGATCATAGTAGAGAAAGATTTGAAGATTGGTGAGTCCTCATAGCATTCGAGGATTTGACCACTATGTCCTTATGTTCTTTCATTTTATCTTTTGAACTATTGTATGGGCTGTGACCCAAGAATCTTTGTATTAGATGGTAATGAGACAATAGTATGTGACTTCCGCTTCAGTTTCTAAAGACTTTTATTGTGTTGAAAATGTTTTAAATTTATGCTTATTTCTACTACTTTATGTTAGGATATGCTAAGTGGCTTATATGAGGCCTTTTGGGGTCTTGTACTCCTTGTTACATCTAGGCAGTACCCCTGAGTCGTGACAAATTTGGTAATCAGAGAACAAGGTTTAGAATGTTTCTAGGATGTCTCAAAACCATGTCAATTAAAGTATTGTTCATTCGTGTGAAGTGCACCATATTTATGAATAAGAGGCTACTAGAAGCTTAGGAAACCTCACTTCTTCATTAGTCTAAGTCGTGCCATAGAGTTTAGCTCTATAAGGTATTTCTCATAATCCTTACCCGATGGTCTTCCGGATATGACTACCACAAGGGCAGATGCTAGAAGGAATGAGGAAGCCAATGTGGATCAAGAAGCTCTTCCTCAAGCTCCACAAGCTCCGATCGACCCTATGGCTACGAATATGACTAATGCAGAGTTTAGGTCTGCTTTTCAAGTATTGTCTCAAGTCGTGATGGCCTAATCCAGTAGGGAAGTTGTAGTCCCCATGAACCCAAATGTAGGTACGGCGGCGTCTAGACTGAGGGACTTCACAAAGATAAACCCTCCGGAAATTTATGGCTTAAAGGTTAAGGAAGATCCTCAAGAGTTATTGATGAAGTCTATAATGTGTAAGCTATGGGAGTAACTTCAGTGGAGAAGGCGGAATTGATCGCTTACCAACTAAAAGGTTCAACTAATGGAAAGTAGCTAGGCTGGTAGAAGTGGGTCCCATGGAGTGGGAATGGTTTAAATCTGCTTTTCTTGATAGGTTCTTCCCTCTAGAGATGGGAGAGGCTAAGGTGCTTGAGTTCATCAACCTTTGCCAATGAAATATTAGTGTTAAGGAATATGCTTTGAGGTTCACTCAGTTGTCAAAATATGCTCCATCTATAGCTGTTGACCCTAGGTCAAGAATGAGTAAGTTTGTATCGGGAGTGTCCGATTTGGTAGTGAAAGAATGTCGTACGGCTATGTTTGTCCATGACATGGATATGGTTCATTCCCAAAAGATTGAAGAGGAGAAACTTAAGGAGAGGTCTAGAAGGCTTAAGAGGGAAAGAATGGATGATGGTAACTTCTCGCATGCAAGGTCTCATGGGCATGGTCGTCCTAAGTTTTGACAAAGGTTTTCCGGACAAGGTTCCTCTAATGCTTCTAAGTTCAACCAAGAAAGGGTGTCTAACCCAAGCCTCAAAGAGATGGTAATGGGCCTTTATTGCTAGATTATGGTAAGTGTGGAAGAAAACATGAGGGTGAATGTATAGCGAGTTATAATGTTTGTTTTGGTTGTGGTAAGATAGACCACAAGATAAGGCATTGTCCTTCAGTTGCTAGGAATGAGGGAGATAGTCGTCGTAGGGCTCAGTCCTATCCTTCATTAGGTCCAAGTCGTTTGGGTGCGAGTGCTCCAAAGAAGAATAGGTTCTATGCACTTCAGAATCATAGTGAGCAAGAGGGTCCTCCCGATGTGGTTACCGATATGTTGAAAGTCTTTCCATTAGAAATTTATGTTTTACTAGATCCCTATGCTACTTTGTCTTTTGTGACGCCATATGTGGCTATGAGGTTTTATGTTCTTCTGAATGTGTTGTTAGAACCTTTTGTCTCTACCCATATTGGTGATTCTATAGTGGCTAAGAGGGTCTATAGAAAGTACCCTGTCTCCTTATCCCATAGAGTTGCTCTTGTTGATTTGGTAGAGTTAGATATACTAGACCTAAATGTTATTCTACGTATGGATTGGTTGCATATACCACCTTGTTAGGGTTAGTGAGATAGATTTCAGTGCTGACCAACTCCAAGGGACTAGTTACTTTTCTAATATTGACCTTACGTTAGGTTATGACCAAATGAAGGTGAAGAATGATAATACTCCAAGAACGGCTTTCAGAACCTAGTATGGTCAATCTGAGTTAGTGGTTGATAGAATAGAAATAAGTATTTCCTACTTAGAATAGGAATAGGAATAAGAATAAGAATAAGAACAGGAATCCTAGTTGGAAAGGATACCAAAGTAGTGTCTATAAATAGGGTCTCAATGTAATAATTTAGATACACAATTCAATAATATTTTTTTCCATACATTTCTCACATGGTATCAGAGCATCGGTAAGAACAAACAAGTCACTGTATGTCAATTTCCGGTGGTTGTTGGGTTTGATTTGTGTCAATTTTATTTTCTATGTTTTCTTTCTATAGGTGTTGTGGGAAAATCAACGCCAACATGAGGCTCAAAAAGTTCCCACGACCAAACCCTAGCCAGAATCACCAGAAACTATCAATCCACGTGCTCTCACATGCCGATCACAGGTTGTAGTTTCCAACGAGATCTGCCTTACACGCCGGCGCGTGAGGGCTGTTCCGATCAAATTTTTCAAGAGTTTTTTCTTCTATTGGGGTCCAGTATTACTGATCAGAACCCATTCAGTTTTCTCCAGATACAATAACTGAAATTAGGGTTCCTGTGATATTCAGGTAGTTTCCGGCGAAATCAGACCACTATAGGTAAGTTTCCGTTAAGTTCCCAACAAAATCAAAATATTCAGGCCACTGTGGGAAAATTCCGGTAGCTTCACAAATTTTCAGACCACTATAGCAGTTTTCGGCAGTTTCCAGTGAGTTTCATATGCTTTTCTAAGTCAAATTTTTAAAAATATCTTTTGGGTGTGATGTTTTTGGCTCCAAGAATACGGGGATTGGAAGTTCAAGCCTTATAATTACTTCAGAACCATTAATGGAAAGTTCAAACTATTTAGCTTGGGCATCATCAATTGAGTTGTGGTGCAAGGGTCAAGGTGTTCAAGAACACTTAACAAACAATGCTTGCATGGTAACTTATCTTGGCATTTATGATTGCCAGCTGCTATACTTTTTCTTTTCCTTTGCCAGTTGCCCCCGCACTAGAAGATTCTTCTATCTGTCTTTGATAATTTTGTAGGATAGTGTCAAGGTCAATTTCTTCATCACTATCTACATTATGTCCTTCGCCAGCTAAACAGGCTTCTTCTCCATCATTGGTATGGGTGGCTGATACCATGGAAATATCATCTCTGAGTTCAACTTCAAGATTTTTCATTAAATCTTTTTTTAGTTCCTCCATATAAAGAGCTATTGCTTCTGACTTTGAAATTAATCCCTTTTTCATCTGAAGCTTTCGAGTAATTATTTTAAATGGACTGAAATCATCTATCGCCGGTGATTCATTTGTGGCTGAAGTATAATAACCAGTTATTTTCACATTGATTAAATCAAGAATCTCCTGTCCATGTAGATGCCCTTCTTGATTTTTCTGCAATAATTTACTCCAGAACTTTGTATAAAAAGTTCTTTGTGAACACGGGAATCCATCAGAAGTAGTATTAACTTCTATCGACCATTTTAAGATCCATGGAATAGAGAATTCAATGAACAAATACATTAGTGACATTTCTTAAAAGAATATATTATTATTCTGTAAACTTATGATTTTTGGGGAGATATCCACCCATTCTAAATAATTTTTTGTAAGACTCGGGTAGAATCTTTACTGAAGGACCATATAAAGTCCACCATCTACAAAACCAATTAGGGATGTTTCGTTCAAATATATTAGAACATATTTTGATAAACCATGAATGCTTCATGTTAGCATTCTCATATAAAAGTGCTTTATTAAAGCCATCAATATAGTCCCAATAATTATATTTTACTGCGACCTTCTGCTCCGGATGGATATAATCCATTTCTTTTAAAGGACTCAATCCCCATTCTTCAGGTGCCACTACCCTCTTTATAATGCATTTTGAAAAGTTACAAACTTTCTTTGTATTGGCTGGGTAGAAATGTTCAAATTCACATGACCCAGTAGCTGAGAGTATAATCTCATAATGCATTCTATACTTGTATGCCGTAGTAGTATAACTTACCGTATCCAGGTATCTGGACATTAACTACCAAGGTTCATCTCTCCACCTTAAGTCGGTATTTTCTAGTAGAAGTATAACTTCTTTTTTATCATTTAAATCAAAAACCTCTACATTCTCATCATCTGTAAGAACAGCAGAATAAGATAGGGTAGTATTTTTCCCAGAGGTTTTAGATTTCATAAAAACTAAAAACTCTTTATACATGGGGTGGTAAGTATCAATCCCACTGGTTCCACTAGAACTTGATGAACCACTAATATTAGCGGTGACTAGCTGTTTGTTTCCATGCTGGATGAGGATATTACCTTTTCCTCCTCTGGACGTGCTTCGTCCTCTTTCCCTTTGTGGAGGGGGCCATGATGGTCTCATCCTACAAAAAGACATAAACTTTTATTAATTCAGATATTCTCTAGTAAGAAAATCTGGAAGACTATTATCTTCACCCTTTTTATATTGTATTTTAAAATCAAAAGGAGCTAATAATGCTTGCCATCTTGCAAACATTTGTTTAGACACATCATGTTTACAATCTTTATTAAACATAAATTTAGCTGCTTGGCAATCAGTTTTTATTAAAAATTTCTGATTGTAAAGATCACCTTGGAATTTAAGAACGCATTTTATTATAGGTAAAATTTCTTTAGCTACAGTGGCATAATTTGTTTGAGCTGTATTCCATTCGCTAGAATAAAATTGAACAATATAATGTTTTTTATAATCAGGACAATACTAGGTAAGAACACCTCCATATCCTATATCAGAAGCATCAGTTTCAACCGGCTTCGCCCAATTCGAATTGGCCAAAGTTAAACAGGGAAGGTTTTTAACCTTTTCTTTAATTCTTAGGACTGGTTTAGTATGATCATCTGACCATGCCTTAGGATTTTTTTTAACCTGTCATATAAAATAGCTGTATCTTTTGCTAAATCCTTTACAAAAGGAGCAATATAATTAAGACTCCCAAGAAATCTCTGCAACTGAGTCTTGTTAGTAATAACATCAGGAAATTCAGAAGCAAATTCAATACTTCTGTTAATAGGACTAATGTTTCCCTTTTCAATGTTATGACTAAGAAACCTAACATTTGTTTTAAACAAAGCCATTTTAGGTTGAGATAAAACTAAACCATTTTGAATAATTATATTTTAAAAAAATTCTAAATGTTTAAAATGAGTTTCGATACTTTTAGAAAATACAAGAATATCATCTATATAAACTATTATAAAATTACTATAAGGAATAAATATATCATTCATAATTTTCTGAAATTCTGATGAAGCATTTTTCAAACCAAATGGCATAAGATTCCATTCAAATTGCCCCATCAGCACATTAAAAGCGGTTTTAAACCTGTCTGACTCAGCTATCTGAATCTGCCAATAACCTGATTCATATCAAACTTAGAGAATATAATAGCATCATAAACTCTATCTAATAAATCCTTTTTATTAGGAATCGGATACCTTATCCACCTTAATGCTTTATTAAGGGGCTTATAATTTATTACCAGCCGAGGTGCTCCTCTTTCCTGTTCTGCATGTTTATTAACATAGAACGCTGTACAAGACCATGGTGATTTGGACTGCCTTATAAGGCCCTTTTGTAATAAAGAACTAATTTCTTTTTTGCATAACTCTAAATATTCAGAGTTCATCTGACAGGGTCTTGCTTTTGTAGGAATATTATTTTCATCAAAGTCATCCTCATAAGGAAGGGTTACTACATGTTTTTTCCTATTCCAAAAAGCATTAGGATGATCTCCACATATGTCAAGAGAGAATTGATTAGTTAAGATATTAATATTTTCTTGTAATTTAGGATTTTGTAACATATTCTCAATTTCAATACCATTAATTTCTTGTTTTATAAAATTAACTTGATTATTTTTTTAAATCAATAATTTCCCAGTTAAATCATTTATCATTCTAGTAAATGGTTTTGTCACAAACTCAAGTATAAAAGGTTTGTTATTCCAAGTCCCTACAACTTTATTATTATCCCAATAAGTAAGTGGGAAAATATCATTTATAAATGGAACACCCAAAATAATTTGATTGGTGATATTTTTTACTAAAACAAAGCTTTGAGGGACCCAACTCTTTCCTTTACAAATAAAAACCCCATCTTATTATGCTATTCTTACAGATGATGAGAATGCAGAGGTTTCTGATTTAAATGATAAAAAAGAAGTTATACTTCTACTAGAAAATACCGACTTAAGGTGGAGAGACAAGTATAGAATGCATTATGAGATTATACTCTCAACTACTGGGTCATGTGAATTTCAACATTTCTACCCAGCCAATACAAAGAAAGTTTATAACTTTTCAAAATGCATTATAAAGAGGGTAGTGGCACCTGAAGAATGGGGATTGAGTCCTTTAAAAGAAATGGATTATATCCATCCGGAGCAGAAGGTCGCAGTAAAATGTAATTATTGGGAATATATTGATGGCTTTAATAAAACACTTTTATATGAGAATGCTAACAGGAAGCATTCATTGTTTATCAAAATATGTTCTAATATATTTGAACGAAACATCCCTAATTGGTTTTGTAGATGGTGGACTTTATATGGTCCTTCAGTAAAGATTCTACCCGAGTCTTACAAAAACTTATATTTAGAATGGGTGGATATCTCCCCAAAAATCATAAGTTTACAGAATAATAATATATTCTTTGAAGGAATGTCACTAATGTATTTGTTCATTGAATTCTCTATTCCATGGATCTTAAAATGGTCAATAGAAGTTAATACTACTTCTGATGGATTCCCGTGTTTACAAAGAACTTTTTATACAAAGTTCTGGAGTAAATTATTGCAGAAAAATCGAGAAGGGCATCTACATGGACAGGAGATTCTTGATTTAATCAATGTGAAAATAACTGGTTATTATACTTCAGCCACAAATGAATCACCAGCGATAGATGATTTCAGTCCATTTAAAAAAATTACTCGAAAGCTTTAGATGAAGAAGGGATTAATTTCAAAGTCAGAAGCAATAGCTCTTTATATGGAGGAAGTCAAAAAAGATTTAATGAAAAATCTTGAAGTTGAACTCAGAGATGATATTTCCATGGCATCAGCCACCCATACCAATGATGGAGAAGAAGCATGTTTAGCTGGCGAAGGACAGAATGTAGATAGTGATGAAGAAATTGACCTTGACACTATCCTACAAAATTATCAAAGACAAATAGAAGAATCTTCTAGTGCGGGGGCAACTGGCAAAGGAAAAGAAAAAGTATAGCAGCTGGCAATCATAAATGCCAAGATAAGTTACTTTGATAATGTTGTTAATTTTAGTGCTTTTTCTAAGGTATTTGAAAATGACACTAGTCTTGTTACTATACAGCATGTTAATGCTATGATTAAGCAAAATAATTATGCTAATATATTTATGAGTATTTTGGGTGATCATATCATTTCTTTGCATGATAAAATAGATAAGATTATAGCTTTATTACCTACCAAGAATAAGGGTAAAAAAAATTGGCCCACATCTTTACAAATGGCCATTCATACATTAAAGAGACCGACACAATTGCCAGCTGCTATACTTTTTCTTTTCCTTTGCCAGTTGCCCCCGCACTAGAAGATTCTTCTAATTTTTTAATCAACAATATCTTTATAAAATTCTTCTTGGAATTCATATTGTTCATTTTTATCAAAATTCTTAAAAAACCATTTTCTAAATAGATTCCATAATAATAATAATAATAATAATTATAGTAATAATAATAATTATAGTAATAATAGTAATAATAGTAATAATAGTAATAATAATAAATAATAATAATAATAATAATAATAATAGTAATAATAACATCAACAACTCCAAGTACCATTTTTTATTTTAAAAAGCTAACTCACATTGTCAATAAACTTATAGCATATAGTAAATTAAAAGAAAAATCATTAATACAAAAAGATACAAATGAAACAAAACAAATGTTGATAGGTTTCACGTAAATGGAAAGACCTTGGATTCAATTTCAACTACTTAGCATTTGTGTTCCATGTACTTCATGGTCATGGTCATGGTCTATCCGTGTCGTTCAAAACAAAATTGAAAATTATCAGCCATGTCAAAAGTTGTATACACCATTCCATCTATTAAAATTCAGTTGTATGTACAAAAATTACGCATAAAGAAAAGAATTGCTCAAAATAAGCTAACCACAAAAATACTTAGCAACAAACATAAATTGACAGTATAAAAGTAACGCCAAAGTTTAAAGAAGATACAAATTTATATCAAAAGAAAAGCCCTAAACATATTTCATGTAAAGAAGTTTGAATGATGATAAATTCAAACTAAATATTGTAGATAAAGTCCAAAGTTTTGAAAGTTCTATCAGCTCCGAAAGGATAGCATATCTTGTTTGTATGCAGAGGGTTTCGAAAAAATTCTGAGCACACCCTCGAAGATTTTGAGTTGCCAAAAATGGCCGATGTGCATCAGCTGGTGCATGCAATATTTTGCCTTCACATTCACATGAGTGGGTCACTTTCATGGAGACCTGTAAATCTGGTCACCGCATTTGCGGGGGCCATGTCGCGTTCTTGATGGGTTGGCCTCCATCTCTCTGGAATCACGAGGCCCCTACCATGTTAATGGTGCCCTAGGTTTCTTACCATTTGCCTTTGTGAGGCCCTCACCATGTTCGAAATGGGTTAAATGCAAAACCACTACATTAGTTTGTAATTTCTCCTATGTTTAAACTTTGATTTTGGTGATTTGAAGTCTTTTGTGTTCATGGAGCACGGGGCTACTTGGGTGTGTGATCAGGCAGCGTCAAGGAAGCATCATTTGAGGTAAATATCAATGTTTTGGGACTTTCTTAGCCTAATTTATGTTCCTTAAATGTGATTTTTATGCATTATCGATGATTGCCACGGTTTTGAACCCCAAATTATGTTCTAATTTGTAATACAAGTTTGGGGAACTGATTTGAAACTTTAAACGAAGGCATTTCTAAAATTCATAGTATGGGTCCCACATTTCCCATTTTGACTCCAAATTAGTCCATCTTTGTTTTAAGTGAATTTGGTGTCTAATTAGGCGTATTAATGTTTTTGTTTTATTTTTATAGTGTGGAATTGTTCACATGTTGTTCAAAAAGGAAAACCTCTAGAGATGTTATTTGGAGTATACATGATCAGCCTGAATGAAGGTTACGACTTTTGGATCTTTAGATTGAGCTTGAATACGTGAAATCATGTTGATTTGTGTTAATTGGGGTTGGAAACCTAGTTGATCATGCTAGTTTACTTAGCAATCATGTTTTAGTTGTATATTTGGATTAGAAGCATGTTGGTTGTTATATGTGATAATCCTTACCTTCTGGTGTGCTTTCATTGTTGTTGTTACTATTAAATTGAGCATGTGTTTCCTTAGACTAGTGATTTCCATGGACGCATGATATTTAGAGCCATTTGGCCTAATTTATATTTTGACGTCGTTTCAGACAGTTAATCTCATTTAGACAGGAGTATCAGACTTGGGTATGATAGAATGAGCCTTAGACTAGGCATTGACTTAGCTTTTATGACCTTTCATCCATCCTCCATATTTTGTAGGAGCCATGTGTTTAGAATTTTAGGCATTGTTTGTTGACTTGGGATTGGAGTTGGTTCTATCTTCGAGGACTGTACTAATTATTTGAGAGTGGATGTCGTTCCAAAGTGGTTCTCGGATGATGAGTTGATATGATATTCTTTGGGAACCATTGTAGTCACAGATTCAAGGTCTGGTCTTGCTGCCATTTATCCTCTACAGAGTTGATACTCATTGGTAACAACATATTTGCTCTTTGGAAGCCATACACAATTCGAGCTTAGGGCTATACACTCCTTAGCTATGGGTGGCCCTTACTAGTTACTTGGGAGGCTATCCAATGTTCAAGGTATGCTCTATGCTTCTCTGACTTTGGACTCACCATGACTTGTTCGTAGAAACTATAGTTATTCTATGACATGTCGTTCTTATGGGGGTTGGTTCAGGTTTTTATTTAAACTTGTGTATGAGTGTACCTTCTAGGCTTATAGAGGTCTAGTTAGGTTTAGTTAGTTGTACTTAATTATTTTTTTCCTTAGTACACTCATATGCATTTCTTTAAATTCTATGTTGACTTCTGTTGTATCTAGATTCTATTATTTTATATTGCTTTTACTTTTCCTGTTCAGTCGGTGTATGATGCCTAGTGAGTAAATATTGTTTTGGTACTCATGCTATACTTTGCATCTGTTTTATTATGTAGGTCTGAGCATTAGTTACCAGCATTAATCATTCGAGCCTGTTGTAGCTCAAGTTTATAGGTGAGCCGCTATTTGAATTTTGATAGCTAGTATTTTACATTTTGAGACAAACTTTGTATTTTGATCCACTTTGGGGTCTTGTACTCTTTGTTTAGACATCTTTGTACATGTGACTTCCAGCGTCTGGGAGAGATCTTTTGTATATATATTATTTTGGTTTTCTTCAGCCTGTTGTTTTATTTTTGCTTCCGGTTTATTTCTACCCTTATATCTATTATTGTTGTTCTGGGTTACAGATTGGCTTACCTACTGGTAGGTTATAGTAGATGTCATCATGACTCTATGAATTGGGATGTGACATACCTGGTACAAGATATCACATGGTTGGCTCGGGCACCACATCTGGTACATACTAACAGTTGGCTCGGGTACCACGCTTGGTAAAGAGATATTCATATATGGTTGGCTCAAGTACCACTCTAGTACATACAAATGGTTGGTACATGCATGGTACATGATGAGTCCACAAATTGGACTCATTTAGGCCATATTTTGATAGAATTAGTGTCCTCAAATGCATATTTTGTCTTAATATCTGATGAAAACCCTTAAGTTTCAGGTATTTGAAGTTTGAGCGAAAGCATGGACACTACTTAGCAAAATGGAACGAAAAGGCTGAAAAGAACGAAGAAATGAAGGCCTGAGGATCGCCGAGTCCACTTGGCGAGTCACCAAAGGGTCTTACTTCGCCTTTTGCTCCAGTGTGCTGAACCATGAAGGAAAGGATCAAGTCGGTGAAAAAAAGTACTTTTGATACTAGTTAGAGTTGTAGTTTCAAGTGTGGAACAATTATTATAACTTTCATATAGAATAGTACTTTTGATATTTTTTCTCTATGTTTGAGAGGGTTTGGAAGACTTGAAGATCCAAAGGGTTTTATCTTCAAGAGTTGGATTCGGGTCTCTTGGATTCTTCAATTTTGGCATGTATCAAGGCTTAAATCTTCATACCCAGTTGAATGTGAGCTCAATTTGTTATAAATTTCTATATCTTATACATGCGTGGCTAAAAACCCCAATTCTTGGGGTGTGATTTAGCGAATATGGGTTAAGATAATTGTTGGGTCTTGCTTGCTGATAGTTAATCGTAGTTTATTTGTGATTTCGTTTAGTAGTTGTGGATGAATTTAATGAATATGTAGTTGCAAATACAAGTTTATTTATGTGTTTTCAGCTTGCTCAAGAGAGAGGTAGTAAAACTAAAACTACTAAATTGATGGCCGGTGGGAGTGGGTCGACATGAGGTTCAGCTCGAGAGAGTGAATCATAGTCTCATTCTCACACACTCAACTCGAGAGAGTAAGTGGGTTAAGGCATAGGCTGGTCTTCATGTGACAAGTGGGTGTCCGAGAGGAACGCATTTGAAATGGGGTAAGTTGCTCGAGAGAGAGCTTATCCCCCTTAAAGTTTAGCCTAGTCACAATTATTCTAAGAATCTTCTATCAAAAGCATGTACCCAATAATCTATCTTCACCCGTATTCCCATCACATCCCAAGGATCTCCTCTCATTACTTAGCAATCCTCATTTATTTTGTTGTTCTTGCTTATTAGTGACAAAACCCCCATTGTTAATTGACACACTTGTGTCCCCCTTTAATTTACAATGTTTTTAATCGTTAATGTCTTTAGCTACGACTAGGTAGAACTAATTTTATTTCTTAATTAATTCTCAAAACCACTGTCTTGGGTTACTAAACTATTGTACGATCGTAGACACTTGCATTGGAAGTTGTGTCTTGAATACGCAAACATCAAAATGGCGCCGCTGCCAGGGATTGGTGTTATTTGAGAATTTTTAGATTAGTAGAATTTTTGTTCTTCTTAGTTGTAGTTTACTCACTTAATCTTTAGTTTTGTTTTGTTAGTTTGTTTGTATCCAAACAGAGGAAGTGAGCATGGCGAGCTATACTCGGGAGCCAATGGAGTTTCCTCCTTTAGAGGTAATGATGTTCCAGGATCGTATCCTCACCTTCGAGCAATTGGAAGGTGAACGGATCCACAAGTCATGGGCAAGGTTTAATGAACTGATCAATCAATGCCCAAATCGTGACATTCCCGATATAACTCTCCTTGACTGTTTCTACAGAAGTCTTGGTCCAGGAAACAAGAGGTTTGTCGACCAACTCATTCTGGGAGGCATTGCGAAACAGCCATATGTGATAGCAGCTCAACTGCTTAATCAAATGGCCGAAACGAACCAAGAAATAGAAAAGGACTTCATGTTGGCCACCCTAATGACTCAGATGGATGAGTTGACCAAAAAGATGGTGAAGATCGAAGTCCAGTGTAAGAGGAAGGACAAATACATCCCTTCTCATTAGCGAAGAAGTCTCAAGGACAATGAGGTTAAATGCCTTGAGGAAATGCTCTCAATCATTCTCCACAAGGTGACTGAGCAAGATAGAGAGTTGAAAGGAATGAAGGAAGACATTGAAGGAATGAAGCAGATGATTCGGTCTCATTCCAGAGCTTTCCAACTGCTCGAGAACCTCATGGGTTATGCGTCGCCCGATCTCCACCCGCAACAAAACAGGGGGTTGCCTAGTGATACTACGGCTAACCCCAAATATGGAGTTTGAGTGCTGACTTGAGTCATGCTACGACGTTAACTAAGGCGTTGTTTGGGAGGCAACCCAAAACCCTTGTTATTATTTTGAGTTTATAAATAATGGTGTGTTGATTGTGTAGGTTTAAGTGGGAAAGCATTTGAAAAGTGCAGATAGGCGAAAGAATGACCTAGTTGGTGCATTACCAGAAGGGTCAGCGTGCCTGATTGAATCCACCGTTAGGCTCAAAATCATAGTAATTTGGGCCCGTAAAACTCGGCGAGCCAAGGAGAAATTTGGCGAATGGCCAACCAGGTCAGCGATCCCGATGCAAACCGTCATTTGGATCGTCATGTTTAATGAAGGTCCTATAAAACTCGACGAGGTAAATAACCAATGGGCGTGTCACCAAGTACATAGGCGAACATGACTAATATCGCCGAATGGGCACGAACCGGATGATATATCAGGTCAAAGGGTTTGAAATTTCATATTCCCCCACTTTCCAACCTCACAAAATTGCATTTATAGTTTCGCATCTTTGCGATTATTTTAGTCGACGGTTTGTGCTCAGAGTTGGATTACTTTGCTACCTAGCATTTCAATTTGTATTAATCGTCATCTAAGGTTAGTTTCCAATCCCCGAGTTTATTTTTAAGAATCTTTTGCTCATTTGCAATACTCATATCCTGTTGTCGTGTGCTGGGCCTATCTGGTAGGATTAGAATGTTTAAATGCATATCTTAGGTCTAGAATCTTGCATGTTGTATCTTGATTTTTGAAATTCCGTATGCTTGTGCGTTGAAATGAGTCAAATCGTGTGGTTGCACTTGCGTGCTATCTAGATTGGCAAAATCATGAGAAGTCTGAGTATCCGGGGATGATGGGAGTTATGGGTCTTAGTTTAATTTCTCTAGCACAAGTGTTAATTTTATTTTCAGGTATTGCAAGGCTATATTCGAGATGTTGGGTCGATTATTGGCACGTTGGGCCGTTTAGCGAGCTAAGTCGAGCTCGCCAAATTACTTGGCGGTTCGCCTAAAAATACCCATCTCGCCTTTAATTTTGTGTGAAATTTGACTTGAGATTCTATAGTTTTGGGCGAGAAGCCTGAGGTCGCCAAAAGCACTCGGCGACTCACCAAAAGCGATCTAGTTCGCCCTTTGTTTCTGCCTCCTTGATCTCTTGTTGTGCTGTAACTTTCGGCGGACAAACCGTTGTTCACTGAAAGTAGTCGGTGAGACACCGAAAAGGCCTACTCATCGCCAACTTGCTTTATCCTATGAGCCAATCCCTTCGGCGAGCCCGAGCTATCTCGCTAAGGTGGTTCGGCGATTCGCCGACAGGATCGGTGAGTCTGTCTACAGTAGATTGTGTGAGCTCATCCATTGTATCATTTCTAAATTTTTTTAGTATATTGCAAACATGGCTAGACCAAAGGCTCCAGGTAGAGACATGCCACCACGCAATAAGGCTAAATGGATTAAAACCAACGAAGGCCCAGCGGTATCAAAAGACAAGACCGCAGAACTATCCAGATCTGATAGGAAAAACAAAGGCAAAAGCAAAGCACCTGAGTTATCAGACACAAGCTCCGATAATGAGAGATACTATGCCTCTTATCACGGTCCATTTGGTAGTGAGGAGGAACATCAGGAGCCTCATACTACAGAATATGAAAAGAATGAGTCCACAATATCACAGAGAGCTGAATTGCGATCTAAGAGGCTAAATGATCCATATAGGATCCGGAATCCCCAGTCTACCACTCCTACACTTCCAGATCCAAAACAAGCAATAGTGCTGGCACCTCCTGTACATGGTCCTCTGCCCAAGTCAATGAATAGATCGAAGGCTGAGGGGCTGAAGGCAATCCTGGAGGAAAAATGTATGTTCATAGATGGGGTTATCGACAAGTACCCGGAGATAATGGAGTGCCTGAAGCACCACAAGTTCCAAATCTTCACAAAACCCCGTGGCTCTTACATACCAAGTTGGGTCAGAGAATTTTACAGTGCATATAGTGCACTGGTACCCCAGAGGAAGAGGCTACTATCAACGTTCAAAAAAGTCGACTATGTGGTTGTTTGAGGAAGGAAGGTAACTTGTGACAGTGAGGATATCAACACAATCTTGGGCATGTCCACTAATATTGAGGACCACTACCAGCACTTGATCAGAACAGAGAAGCTGGACACAATGAAAAAGTGGTTGGCCTCACTAATTTCAGATGGTTTGCCGAAGTGGTTGGCAGAACGGCTTCCAATTGAAAATAAAGACTTTAATGTGGATGCAAGATACTGGTTCGGTTTAATCAGCAGTACAATTATGCCATCCCAGAATGAGTCAATTTTTCACCTTGGTAAAGTAGCCTGTTTGGGTTGCATCATGGAGAAGACTAGAATAAATTTGGGGATGATCATGGCTTTAGAGATTCATACGCGTGCAAAGCAAACTTGGACCTCTCTTCCTTTCCCGATATTGATTACCGAGCTGTGTAGACAGGCTCAGGTACCAAGATATATAAAGAAAGATGTGGAAGTGATTCCCACATCCTCCACTGATATCCGGAGGATCGAAGCTGAGTACCTCAAGGATCAAGAGGAAAATAAGAAGGTAGTCATGGTGGACACATAATCAATAAATGCAGAGGCATCTTTGCTTACTCCAGCCTCTGGGCCTTCAGGTATCCCTATTGCTACTTCTTCTGATACTCCAAGTTCGTCTGCTACTGAACTACCTCCTAGACCTACTATTGTTGTCTCCCGACCTCCACCTACCCACGTCTCCCTACTCCAGATGGGACAGCTGTCCCTTTCTACTGATTGTCGGGCTGCCAATCTAGAGGCCTATGTTCCAAGCATGATTCAGATGGTCCTAGTCGATGTTATAACACTTCTGAACACTATCATTGATGCCCTGGCAGCCAGGATAGCGGTGTGTGAACACAACCAAGGGGCCACAGAGGAGGTGATAGCTTTAAAAGCTACCATTGCTGAGCTGTGAAAAAATGTAAACCACCTGAACTCCACCGATGTATCCATGGTCTTTAGAATAGTGGAAATTCCAGACGTGCCTGAGATGCCTCAGACCACCACTGGACATGGAGATAGAATGGAGCAGACAGTCGATCTTAAGTCAGAAGCAGAGACTGATGAAGAGATGCATGAGGAGACTGAGGTTGCTGTAGATGAAGACCTAACCGAGATGGAAGCAATTATGACAGATGCTGCCATACATGCTTGCTTAGCACCTGTTGCAGGATTCGGTGGAGTTGTCCCTTCTGGATTCACTCCAGGCACGGATGCCCAGGCAGATGGAGCGAAAAATTAGCTAGGATCACCTCTTTACCTCCCTCTCTGTCTTTCTTCATTTTACATTTTGGATTCTGTGTTATTTGCATTTGAGGACAAATATTTTTATTTGTGGTACGGTGAGGCCCACCTTTGTGTGCTATTGATGTTCGTGTTTTGTTTATATTTGAGTTTTGTACTTCAATTGTGTTTACACTATATATTTTTTTGGGTTTTGTGCTTACATTGTGTTTACACTGCTTTCTGTGGATGTTTGAGCTTATGGCTCCTTTTATTTTAAATTGGAAAATTCTTTTTACTCGTCCAAAATTTTTTACCACCTCTCGTGTATTAAAAGTGGTTGTTCTTTTGTAAAATTTAAGTCTCAGTTCCGATCAATATCGATGACTTGAATAGTGCTCTCAATCGAACGAACATGAATGCACGGCTACAATGAGGCCAAAGGAAGTTGCATAGACAATATGTGAACTCTTTTCATCTCGTTATGACTAGCCTAGTATCGAATTGAGTCTCTTGTGATGATCATTGCACACTAGCGAAAGTGTGGAGTCTTGTTTGACTGCAGTGTCAATGCCTAGTGTGATGAGATTACTTTGAACCATGCATGATAGATCCTACAATTTTCCCCGTTGGTCCGGTCAACTAAGTGCTGCTATCTCTTGATATGATCTTAGGCAACTTCTAAGAGTGTGAACCAATTGACATATACCTCTTTTGTGACCTACCTTGTGAGTGTGTGAACCGCTTTTGAACACCCCTTGAGCCTTACCTTTCTTTGGAAGAAACTTGATGAAATCATGACCTTTCTTTATCCATCACCCATAATCCTCGTGAAGTTGTGGTTAGTTGAATAGCCAACTTAGGCCAAAAGCCTAAGTTGGGGGTGTGGTGAAAAGATAAGGGCAAATCAAGAAGTGCAAGAAAGTCACCCTTACCCATGGTTTTGAAGAAAAATGGAACCCCTCTATATAAAAAAAAGGGAGAGAAAAGAGAAAGAAAAAAAAAGAATGAAAAAGAAAGTTGTGGAATAAAGTACAAAAGAAATGGGGTTCCCAAACAATCCTTGCAAAGTGAATAATAGGATGACTTATGAGCACTAAAGAGAATGATGAAGGTAAAGGAAAGGAAGTGTTGTGAGCACCACATTTCATAAGGATGAAATTCACTGAGCCTAAATGACCATACCTTTGCACTCAGCCCCATTACAAGCCTTGAAAAGACCTTTTTGATCTTGAGTGAGCTGAAACAAATGTTGATTGGATAATATGTGCAAACCTATGGGTGAAAGCATGCATTGTGTTCTTCCTTGTGAGAGTGAGTGTTGCATTTGATTCCGTAGATTTAAATGATTAAACCTTTGTATGTGAAATTGGAATCATTGCTTGTGTGAGGGCATGTGAACACTTTGGTTGAGCTTGAACTTGCATTTGAAGCAAGTATTGTGAGCATGACGTTCTTTGATATTGGTGAGTCACAACTTGAATCTTTAAGTGCACATTTGATCTTTGCATAAGTAAATTGTGTCTTGTTGTGTGCATTCATGATTGTGTCTCGTGTAGCACTATCCGAGACACCCTTTTTAAATGGCTGAACTTGAGTTTGCTTGAGGACAAGCAAAATTTTAAGTTGGTAGTGTTGATGAGTCCACAAATTTGACTCTTTTAGGGCCATATTTTGATAGAATTAGTGTCCTCAAATGCATATTTTGTCTAAATATCTTATGAAAACCCTTAAGTTTCAGGTATTTGAAGTTTGAGGGAAAGCATGTACAGTACTTAGCAAAAAGGAACGAAAAGGATGAAAAGAACGAAGAAATGAAGGCCTGACGATCACCGAGTCCACTTGGCGAGTCGTCGAAGGGTCTTACTTCGCCTTTTGTTCCAGTGGGCTGAGCCCTAAAGAAAAGGATCAAGTCGGCGGAAAAAGGAGAAGTCTGTGCATCGCCGAGAAGTTTCGCGAAGCAGTACCATGTCATCCAATGACCTAGAGTACGATGATGCTGAAGGCTGGTGCAAGACGGCGCTGAACTACACCAAAAGGCGAATTGCCGAGTTGATCGGCGATTCCGACTAACGACGCCGAATGATCCGCTACGGCACAAATCATTGAAAACTATAAATACTAGTTAGAGTTGTCATTTTTAGTGTGGAACAATTATTATAATTTTCATATAGAATAGTACTTTTGATATTTTTGCTCTAAGTTTGAGAGGGTTTTGAAGACTTGAAGATCCAAAGGGTTTTATCTTCAAGTTTGGATTTAGGTCTCTTCGATTCTTCAATTTTGGCTTTTATCAAGACTTAAATCTTCATACCCAGTTGAATGCGAGCTCAATTTGGTATAAATTTCTATCTCTTATACATGTGTGGCTAAAAGCCCCAATTCTTGGGGTGTGATTTAGCGAATATGTGTTAAGATAAGTGTTAGGTCTTGCTTGTTGATAGTTTAATCATAGTTTAATGGTGATTTCGTTTAGTAGTTGTGGATGAATTTAATTAATTTGTAGTTGCAAATACAAGTTTATTTATGTGTTTTCGGCTTACGAGAGAGAGAGGTCGTAAAACTAAAACTACTAAATTGATGGCCAGTGGGAGTAGGTCGACATGAGGTTCAGCTAGAGAGTGTGAATCCTAGTCTCATTCCCACACACTCAGCTCGAGAGAGTGAGTGGGTTAAGGCGTAGGCTGGTCTTCATGCGGCAAGTGGGTGTCCGAGAGGAACGCATTTGAAACAGGGTAAGTTGCTTGATTCGGGGTAAATTGTTCGAAAGAAAGTTTACCTTCCCTATTTAGAAGTGAGTTTAATCATTAATTGTGGTTTAATTTAAGAATTGTAGTTGCAAATACAGTTCTATGTTTGTGTTCTTAGCTTGCTTGAGAGAGAGGTTTTAGAACTAAGATTATTGATTGATGGTTTGTGGGTATTGGGTTGACCTAGGTTCAACTCGAGAGAGTGAATCCTAAACCCAATCCCACACATTCAGCTCGAGAGAGTGAATGGACTAAGGTGTGGGTTGTTCTTATTTTGCATGCTTGTTGATGTTCGAGAGAAATCACTTGATTCGGGGTAAATTTTTCGAGAGAAAGTTTACCTCCCCTATAGCCTAGCTTACTCACTAATATCTAGCTATTTACTATAGTTGCAACTACCCATATGTCTATAATTTCCTATAATCGATCACATCCCAAGAACCCGTCTCATTATTGTTAAGTTTTATTATTTGTGGCAGTTTGTAGTTGGGAACCAAAACTAAAACCCCCCATTTGACATTTGTGTCACCCCTTAATTTGAATGATGTCTTTATTCGATAACTTTTATTCCTATGACTGATTTTAACATGTTCATACTTCCCAATTGAATCTGAAACACGTACCGCTCCCTATGGGATTCAACCCCAACTCATGTAGTTGGGTTATATACTGATTAACGATCGTTGACGCTTAGAATTGGATGAAGTGTCTTTGATATTGTTATATTATTTTAATCAGGGTACCCCTGGGTCGTGACAAAAAGAAACACAACTTGTTGAGATCTCGGCTTGGGGCATTTTACAGAATTTCTTGATCAATTTCAACCATTTGAAGGTGATTCCCTTCCTTGCCCTCTCTTCTACGCTTTTACGACTTTGAATCCATAATTCACATTCGTTTTCCACCTCATATTCCTTAGTTTCTAAACGTTAAAGTTTGGTAATTTTGCAATTTGAGATCCAAATTGAGTCCCATTTTTTCAATCTTTTGGGCATGTAATCCTCATTCCGGGGAGGACATAATGTAGGTTTCCTTTTCGTAATTTTGTTGCTTTGATCTAAGGGTTGATTTTTGACCCAATTTCAGTCCAAAATTTGTGCTACTGATATGCGTATTGTTGGATTCATATTAACTTTCCCTTTTTGTTCTTGATAGCTTGGCAGCGATTCAAGGATCTCCAGAAGGGAAAAGCACCAAAGTTATAGTTCGTGTGCGGTTTTTAGCCTTGAGGTAGGTTAGGGCTTCCTTTTCTTTCACTTGGCTTAGTTAAATTAATTATACTTGGGTAGTATTACATTGTTTAGTATGAATCCTTAGGTTGTGTTGAGATTAATTGATCGTTGGGTGGTTATGGCCATAGGTTAGGTTGTTTAGCTTATGTTTTAGTCAGAGAAGCCTTAGCTTAGGTGATCCTGGTGCTTGCTTGAGTAGTATCCTTAGACTTTGCTTTTAGGTGGCGTGAAACATAGGATTGTATTGTGTTTGTTTGATTTGGTAGGTTTGGTTGATAATGTGGATCCTTGAGTTGTGATTCTTGGTCGTTTATTAAACTTTTGGGCCTGAGAACTTGAGAGTGGATTGGCAGGAGTACGAGGTTAGTACTCTCATGGTGTGACGAGTAATTTTGCCCGGTTTTGTGTGCTTTACATGCCTTGATTATGATAATGCTTTTTGAGAAGTTGTTACTTACATGATCTTTCTTTATAAAAATGACTTGGGTTTTGGAAAGGAAGTAGGCCTTAATGAGTTGGAAGTCCTTGAGACCTGTTTAGGCCCAAAAGTAGTAAAAAGGCTCCTTTTACTAGATTTATCGTACCTTTACGTTGCTTTTACTCTCATAAGCTTAATGTATCATTCCGGGCGGCACATTGGCTTAGGCTCGGGCTATAGTCTATCATTTAGATTTACATTATTGATAAGCTTGAAGTATTGTCCCCGGCGGCCCGTTGATAAATATACGCAGGTTACTAGTAAGCTCGAATGCCATTCCAGGTGGCCCGTGGATGAATCTATCCAGATTATTGACTCTCGATTAAGCTTGATGTACCATTCCATGCGTCCTGATGCTTCTTCAAGGCTTAGGCTATTCCCTTTCATGGATTTTTACATTGTATCATTGCATGAGTTGGCCTTGAGTGTGTTGTATTTTTGGTTATGTGTAATTTTCTTGAGATTATCGGCATCTTCTCTATTATATTCTTGTTGTGCCTAAGTTTTCCCCTGACTTTCTACCTTCATCATGCTTCTTTTATATATTCGATATTTCTGAGCTCGGTTAGCTTATGATGCCTCCTAAGTACCTCGTGTTTTGGTACTCATACTGCAATTTTGCATCTTTTTCTAATGCAATACCTAGTTCAAGCCACCCCAGCGAGTGTTGAATCTCCTGTGGCGGTCACAGACTCGGATTCGTGGTGATCTTTCGGCATTCACTGACTTGTTGATGTCCTTCCTTTCGTAACACCTTGGATTAGAGAAACAAGCCAAACGGGCATGTCAAGAACCCAAAGGTGGACCATGGAACCCAAGATAGGCCGTGTAGGTGACCACAGTCCAGTTGAGTGCTAGTGAGGAGTTGCTAGAACTTGCCCAGATAGGTGTCCCTCCCACAGACCCCTAGATGGCCCGTGGTGAGGTTGATGGGCCATCAAACACATCATTAAGTTGCCAACTCAAAAGGGACTTCTCCCCAAGTCACTTGTCAAGGACCACGAATGTCTAAACGGCCTGTGAAGCCACACACGGACCATGAAGGGAGTTTATTAAACTTAGAGTTTAGGATCATCTTCAAACAGTCATATTGTTTATCATAAAATGAATTAGGTGGCCCATGGCCTTTCAAATTAAATATCTCTGAGTCCTCTTTTCAACGCCACGAAGTTTGCCAAATTCCAATCTTGGAGTAAAAATTTATGCCCAAAATAGTGAAGCCCTGTTAGGCAGAGTTTCTTGCCTATCTAGGCCTTGTAGTGAGCCAATTCGGCAGTTTTAAGTCAGGGGCTTTTGGGTCTTTTCCCAATTGTTTTAACTCAATACTATGTCTTTTCCCAATTGTTTTAACTCATTACTACATTGTTTTACCTTCTACCCAAATCCCTATATAATGATTTTTACCCCCAAAATCACTCAATTCAATTCATTCTCTCAAATTCTCAAAAGAAGATCAAGTCATCCTCTCAAATATTTCTCTCTCTAAGGAAGAAGAAGGAAGCTAGGGTTTCAAGATCAATTCTCCGGATCCCCCATTGATTTCAAGTTTTTGGGCATCAAGGTATGATAGTCTTCACCTATGGAGCTCTTTCCTCCATAGGGTTCCTAAATTCTCCAATTTACAAGTTAGAAATCTCCAATCGAAGTTAGGGTTTTCTTCCATGTCATGGGTTCCTTTCAATATTGCTATAATTGATTTTTTATGAACTATTATGCATGAACTCACATAATCCTATGCTTTTAAGATGAATTCCCATGAACCCACGCTTAACTCATGTTTTCTAGGTTATGATGATTGAAAGTGGTTTTTGAACTATGAAAGATGAATTTATGAAGAATGAATATTCTTATTAAATTGATGAAAATGATCTAAGTTGCTTTGAGAGTAAAGCATAAATGTTGTTGTTGTTGATTGTTGTGAAAGGTTTGCTCACATAAAGGATTCTTAGAGTTGAAAGGTTTTCTCAACTAAACTATGAACCAAGTTTTAGGAGCTATTCTAATAGTAAGACAAGAGGCGATTACCCATGTCCCCATAATGATAAGACAAGAGGTGATTACCCATGCCCCTTAAAGATAAGATGAATATGATTGATTATTATTCCGTGGGAACTATGCTTAGTATCTAGTGGACAAGTGGTGATTACATGTGTCCTCTATACTATGTCTCATCATAGGTTGTCTTAGATAGACATTAGCTAGTGGATAGACTTAAGCTAGAATTTCATTGTTCTTACCTTGGCAAGTGATCACACCTCTTTACGGTGTGGGGTAGACACCGGATTCCATGGTATAGCTCACATGGTTTCTATGTCGGTTAAGGCTAATTTCCCACAACAATAATGATGAACTAAGGTTACTTCTAATATATCGTACATGTGTTCAAAGATGATTTTACTTGCATTGACCATGATTATGATTATACATCTAATCTCTTATCTTATGTTTTAACTTGGTCTTTGCATGTCATGAAAATGTCCTTTTAGCATGATTTGATAACTTTTGTGCATCGCTATCATACTTGGTACATTATTGTACTAACACATACTCTTGCCTACATTCTTTTAAAAATGCAGGGTACGCCGCTCCGATTCCTCATCCACGTGGCTAGAGATCACTTTATTAGTCTTGAGTAGTGGTGAGTCCTCATGTTCTGAGGACCGAACCTTTTATTGATTTTCGTTTTTACTTTTCAGATGTTGTATGTGATGTCAGGGTCATGGCACCTCTGCACTGACTCTCATTTTGTATTTAGGATTAGTCAATTCTTTGTATATATATTTCTGGTTTTTTGTTCGTAGTAACTCTAGTATAGGTGACACCAGGTTCGAGGGATTGGTATATTGCGTTGGTGTGTCTTTTGGTCACTTTTAGGCCTATTTTTATACATTTTTATTGTACAAATATATATGATACGACCCTTCTTTCTATATACACTATTATTATCTTCCGCTTGGCCTAGGCTTGTCAACTCTGTGGGTTGTAGTGGACGCCATCATTGCCCGATTTCGGTTCGTGATAGATGAAATTTGAGTGAGATAAGGTCTAGGTTAATCCATGAAAAGGATGGCGGGACACGTCTAGGTAAAGTATAATTTCTTGTTGCATAGACGTTAAGGAGTCCGTAGGATGCTTTGGCAGTGAATTACGGGTGAATAGAACACCCAATAACGAACTTTGCATGAGGAGATTGGTTTGGAATGAGAAGGTTCGAAGTGTGTTGCAAAATAAGCTAATTTTTGAGGATTTTTGTGTTTGTCCCATGCAAACTGCTATAGCGGGTCACATGCCGCTATAGCGGTTGAATTTATTTCCCACTATAGCGAGAAATCTCGCTACAATGCCACCTCTATAGCGGAGTTAGTTGCAATTAATGTAAAAAAATCCCAAAACCACTCATTATTCGGCAATTTCATTTTGGGGAAGAGCAAGGGAGACCTAGGTCAAATTTCATCTATATTTCATCGTTATAATCGGTAAAGGTAAGTAAATTATTCCCCTAGCTTTGTAATTTGATTCTTAGATTGTAGAACCTATGTTGATTACTTTAGACGAGGGTTTGGATGGGTATAATGGTGGAAAACCCCTTGTTTGGGTAGAATTATCATGCAATTTACATGGGGTTTGGGATAATGGTATAATCTGGGTGTATTTAGGCCATTTAGTTCTAATTACATGTTATATTGATTATTTGTAGACCAAGAACAAGCTAGGTATCTTAACAAGAGGAAAGCTCATGCTCTTTAGATCTTTTCAGTCTTGATTCGAGGTAGGTGATGGTTGTTTATTTCCCATTTATGTTATATGTGCTTGCTAACTACTTCATTATTATTACTTCTATAATGTATGGTTAGGAAAATGGAAGAAGTATAAATTGAATGTTCACTTGTTGTGAGTCACGTGCAATGAATGTGTTACTTGGGTGTACAAGTGTAATTTTAATTCACTATGATTGATGATTAGAGGTACCATGCCTAATACATACTAACTATTGTCTCGGGTACCACATTTGATACATGATATCTTTTGGTTGGATTGGGTACCACGCCTAGTACATATTCAATTGGCTCGGTTACTCGCCTAGTACATGATATCTATATGGTTGGCTTGGTTACCACACTGGTACAAATTACTGACAGTTGGCTTGGGTGCCTGATACTTGTGACTGATTGTGTGTGGGTTCCATGAGTGAACCAGGTTGGCTTGAACAACATTTTTAACCATTTTTATTGTAAATGTTAATGTAAGGTAAGGACTGGGTGTTCGATTTATGTTTATGATTGTGATTATAATTGTATGTTATCAATTTTACTAACTTGTGGTTACCTATTCATATATAGTATAACTAGAGCTTATCGATGACCCCTGGAAGTACACTATAATTTTTGTTTATTGATATTGTACTTGTTCTTTCTTTGTTGAGTACACGACATACTTCGGCGGCTGCTTCGCGACCTCAATTGTGACTCTAGCATTTCTTGAACCCAACAGTGAGCTACTTCTTTTGGACATCTATAGGTTCCTCTTTTCTCTCTGGTCCATTTTCTGGACCTAGACTATGGTTGTTTCGGGGTTGCATCCCCATTTTATAGATTACTTAGATGTTTTGGCACACAACTTCCAAATTCTAGTAGGTTATTCCATGTTTGATTTATGAATTTGGTTTTTGGATTATGAAAGCCTGTCTTAGTATTGAAATTGTTTACTTTTGGTTGTTTAATCGTCTGTGTATTAGTAGTTAGTTGATTCTTCCACCGAGGATTTAGTGGGTGCCTCTCATGGCAGATTGGATCGATGACAAGGCTTTAAATTACTTGATCATATAATAAAAATAGGATAATGCGTAAGTACCCCCTAGACTATGACCAAAATCACAGAGAGACACCTAGGGTCCTATTACCCTCCTAAACTAATTTAAAATGGAATAAATACACCACAAATGCTGACATGCACACTCTCTTGAAGGCAAGTGATGAGTGCACAAATTAGACACGTGTGATTTTTTTTTGGTAACTTTATAATTAGTTAGTACACATATTTATTGATAATAAAACTTATAAATATTTAATTATTTTTATTTCTTTCTTTGTAAAATACTTATTTTAATTTCTTTTCACTTTAAACTTTTTTTAAATTAATTTATCATCTTTTCACTTCTAATTATTTTTAAAAATTATGTGTATTTTTTAAAAATTAATTTAAAAGTGTCCTTTAATTTTAACGTTTTAATTTTTTTATGTTTTATTTAATTTTCTTCACGTATTTTGATATCCGTTCAAAATTAACTTATTTTAAATACAAGACTTCCGAAATCAAATAAAAACAAAAGACAAAGAAAATAAAATCAATAGAAAAATAAAAGAGAAAAAAATGAATGTAGGTAAAAAGAAAGTTTGATACAAGGTAAAAAATAATCTGTATTAACTTAATTAAAATACAAGATATAAAAATAAGAATATTTTTTTAAAATAAATTAAAAAATCTAATTATTTTTAAAAGAAATATTAGGAAAACAAATATTAAAAAAATTATTTTTTAAAAATTATTTTAATTTAAAAAAATAAAAATTTACGCATGTGACAGGCGAGTGTGTACAAAAACAACCAACTTGGGTGGTTTAAGGTGCCACATCAGCACAAAAGGTGCATAAAAATATGAAAAAAATGAGTTCACGGGGGTAATAGGATCTTAGTTAAGTTTAGGTGTGACTCTGAGATTTCGGTCTTAGTCTAGGGGATACTTATGTCTTATTACATATACAATCGATGAATATTAGTTAAACTAAAAAAAAGTGATGCGATGCATAAGTGGTACTTCTTAGAGGTCCTCTTTTCCTTTCAGGTGGTTCTCCGTCACCCCTCCCCCCATTTTTTCCTTCTCTCCTTAATTATTATTTAATTTCTCCATTTTTGGTTCCCCTCTCGAGGAAATAATTGATTGCCTACGGTCTCTTAGACCTAATGTGAGGGGTAAGTATACCCTTCCATTTTGTAATTTAGAGTGAATATATCTCTTGTTAAAAAATTATGCATATATGCCCTTATCGTCTAACAAATGATGCATACATACCCTTGATATCTTACAAATGGTGCATATTTATTTTTTTGTAAATAGAATCAACTAACAGAAAAAGATAAAGGATCAAAATTGTCCTTAAACTATGTGAAATAGACCAATTATACCCTTCATTACATTTTGGGATAAAAATGTCCTCGTTGTTATCCTAAGAGGCCATAAATACCCTCAAGAGTTAACACCCCAATATTTTCGTGATGTGGCAAGCCACGTGGGAATAATTCCTCCACCTAAGCATTGCTAACTAGGATTCACTTAAAAAATCTAGACCTTTGACTGCTACAAAGGTCACCACAAAAGCCCAGAATATCGCCACTAACAGTTTTAACTGATTTTTGTCATTGAATTCTGATTATTTTTCTTCATTGTTTTTTAAAAATCACAAATAATATCGATCAAGGAGGATTTTAAAGACACTATATGTTTTATTTTTATGTTATATGTAAATGCAGAAAATGTACAATGATGCATTATGTAGTAGGATATTTGAATCGAGAAGTACTTTTGATGATTTGCGTAATAATATTGGATGTTTTAAATATTGATAGTGCATGTTATTTAGTTTAGAAAATTAGGTTGCAACCAAAAATTAATTATCATATTTTTTTTGTTGAAAAAATAGGTTTTACTAGCAAATGACAATTGCAGCCTTAGTCACCACTAAAGGGTAAAGAACTTAAGTATACAACTTAAGTACCTTAATTACTACTATATAACAACACTTGTTTTTCCACTTACATAGCAATAGTTCTTTACAAAACTAGATTTTATTTTATTTTTAAAAACGCAGAAATTTTAGCCACATCTAACACATATCCCTTAATTTTCTCCAATTATATTACCTTCCCTGATTTACTCAGATTTATTAAATATTCTCTCCCATGAAGAGAGGTTTCTATCAAAAATAAAACTCTCTATCTACTCTGATCGACTATTAAAAATTGATACCTACAATTTTTCAATTTTAATACAACGCAACGGGCAATGGTACTCATCAGGTATTTGAATAAAAAACGATTGATTCTTAATATATTTTATTTTTTTCACCATTTTTGTTTAATTTTTTTTTATAATTAATCGTTGGTTTATATTGTACGTTGATGTGGTGCAATATAAAATTTTTATGATTTTGTTAATGGCAACGGATGGTGTAATCGATTTGATGGATTTTATTTTATTGTTGAATAAACATTAAATATTAGTAGTCGTATTTGGTATGAAATTAGGTTTTTGATATATTACTATGTTTAAATAATATATTGTTTTATGCAATTGATATTTTTTGGTGGTATAAAGAATCAACTTTGGTGGTTATTAAACAACTGATTCATTGAAATTTTTTTGGTATAACTTTATGTTTAATTGATTAGTAATTATTGTGGGTATATAAACAACTAATTCAAAAATTTATTATTATATGTGATATCGTGTAATTGGTATGTTGCATGCGTTATATTAACAACATAAATCAATAATTTGTTTTGGTGTGTGCTATGGTGTTATTGTTACTTTTTAGAGCAAATACAAACACCAACTTCAATTTAAAATCCTGGTACGTGTATTGGTGAATTTGTTTGTCTGATTGGTGTGATAACGAATTTTATGGCTTAATTCTCAAATACGTATGGTATGTGATTTGGTGTAATTAGTAATTTTTTGACCCTGTGTAAAAATCAATTCCAAAAATATGTTTGTGTACATAGTATAGCTATCAGAATTAAAGAATTATATTATGTTGGTTATAATGCTTAAAACTGGTGTAGATGATTTTGCTTAATTGATCTTGTGTATTATATATTTTATAAATGCCAAATTTCATATCAAGTTTATTATGTAGTGTTTGTTAGGATGAATAAAACCATTGAAATTGTGGTATGTGATTTGGTGTAAATATATGGTGTAATTGATAATGTGATACTGTGAAATTGTAGTACGTGATTCAGTAAGTGTTTTGGTGTGTGATTTGGTAAGTTTTAGGTGTGTGATTTGGTAAGTGTTGTTTTAAATATTTTCTTACACCAAATTGGTTTATTATATTACTTGATTTGGTATATATAACATGTTTAAAGAAATATTGAGTTGCATACTTTGGTGTAGTTATGTTTTGCTTTGTACGTGATTTGGTAAGTAATAGTTACCAATTGTGGTACATGATTTGGTAACTGATTTGGTGAAAATATATTTCGAGACACTAAATCAGATCTCGTCAGCCGTTTTGATGCCAGCATGCCTATCTATAAATATATTGGTACATTTAATGGTGTATTAGTTAGCATGATTTGGTATATATAACATGTTTAAAGAAACAACAAGTTGGCTAATTTATGTGGTGTAATTGATAGTATTAATTATGATTTTATAAACACCATAAGGCATCTCAAATGTATTATGTAGTTTTGTTTTGGTGCAAATGTTGGTCCGACAAATACTTAAGAACAAAACTTGTTTGTATACCATCAATTACAAAACTAAGTATCAAACTGTGTAGTGCGCCAAGGGCCTCACTACAGCCGCATATGCCAGGCATACTGCCTGGCGCGCCACTGGTGAAACCACAGAGAAGTCTGCCCGGCGTGATGGCAAGCGCGGCACCCCAGCCCTGTTCCGACTTTTCCAGAAAAAATTGATTCAGAAAGGAATCCTTGTTGAATTAGACTTTGACTCTAGTTTTCCCAACTTCTATAAATAGACTTCTAGGGCTATTTTGTAGGGGGTTCGACATTATTTATGTGTGCAAGAGCAAGTTCAACGTTTGTAACATGATTTGATTTTCTATCTCTTCTTATTTCCAGAAATCGCATGAACAATTATATTTTGCGATTTTTGAATATTATGAGTGGCTAAACGCCCTAGTTCTGGGGTTGTAGCTACAGATTGATTGTTGAATATTAAAGGCTTTTGAATTAACTCTTCGTTATCGTTTAAGTTACTTTTATATTCTTGTTTTAGTATTTCTTGACTGGCCATTATAGAGATAAATCTCTTGTCTATTCTTAAAATCAAGAGAGGATAAGGTAGATGGACCAAAGAATATAAAAAGCTTGATCTTCCATTAAATTGAGTTGATTTGTGTTTAGGACTGGCGCCCGGACGAACAACTTGCTTGGTTACGAAACAAGATGAAATATAAATGCTCACCAATTAGGAATGTCTATACCCGCTCAACGATGTAGTTAGACAGCTAATTGGAGTAGGCGACTAGAGGTCGAGAGACCCGACTCATACAATTAATCCTATAAATCAGTAACTTGATAACCGAAATTAGTTCATTGCATGATGTAAGATACATGAAATCCAATGCATACTATAGCCCTGGAATTGTCTTTCACTTGCTCAAAACATCATTTGAAGTCGTTCACATTAGTCACTTTTAGTTATTGCAATAATCGTAGTAGTAGTTAATAATCATCAAACTCTTCTTAAAGGTTACTTTGTTTGATTGTGGAATTAAGTTACTAAGTATAATTCAATCATAAACCAAACACCATTTCAATGAAAACCCACACGAAAATCTATCAAGAACCACACTCACTTGCAAGACTCTCACCTCAAGAACTCAACAAGACTTTATTGTTGAAGAATGAAGCACAAAACCTCAAGAACCTCATCAAGAATCTCAATATACTCAATCTCATGGGCAAATTCATAAAGGAAACTCATGATTGGCGTGAGGGTGAACAAACCCATCACTATGAAAAGTTACATAGCTCGAAAGAACTAAGTTCTTGGCGAAAATTCTCAAAGCTTGCAAGAATCTTGAACGTTCTTCATTTTGTCCTCTTGAACTTCTCTCTAAAAACCCTAAGCTCTCTTGGAATGACTAAAACTGATTCTAATCAGTTTAGACCCCTAAAAGAGTGAAAAAAAAACGTGCTAGGCTAATAGGGGTAAGGAAAAGATCAAAATACCTCTCCTTAAAACGGATGAATTGCCTTAACTAGACAGGCTGCACTCAAACGAGCATATCTCCTTCATCAAAACTCAGAATTTAGCAAACTCGGCGGCGTTGGAAAGAGGACTCATTGTCCTTCGATTTGATACCTCATGGGTCATCTAACTCATCATGTGCTGAAAGTTATGGTCATTTGAAGTTGACTCAAAACTCACAATTGAAGAGTAACTTGTACCAATCTCAATTTAGCTCTTTCTAAATTTAGCTCTTTAAGACCGAGGTGTTACATCATATCCAATCCGTCCATTAAATACCCAAACCATATTAACCCATATAGAATATGAGTGGATTGGATAATTACCCAGTTTTGTTCAAACCGTTTTAAACCCATCCAAATCCAACCAAATTCAACCATTTGCCACCCCTAGAATAGTGAACCCCTTTTTGTCAATAAAAATCTGAAAATTTCCAATCCTAGGGTGTGTTTGGTATGGAGGAAAACATTTTCTAGAAAATATTTTTCAATTTTCTGATGTTTGGTTGGCTTAAATGTTTGGAAAATGTTTTCCAAATCAACTCATTTTCCTCAAATTTAAAGAAAATGACTTCCCTTCCAAAATTAAGAAAAACATTTTCCTAAACTCTACTTCATCCTTTATTTTATTTTTTTACCCTACCTATACCCCGTACCTGACCCTTCCCATTCAAAATAATATTTCACCATCACTAACTTAATGACCAAGAAATTGTTTAAATAGAAAATTGAAAACCGCCTTAGTATAATACCATTACCTTAAAATCGTGGTCTAAAAGCACTGGTTAATAAAATATATGTTTATGAAATCTTATCCATATTTGAATGAATTTTTAGACTGTGAAACATTTCAAAATTAATATAAACAAATATAAAGAATAAAATGAATATTAAAAAATGTAACGAACATAACCAATGAAATGTAAACATGCAATTTAACAGAAATAACAATTTCATAAAAAATAAATAAATATTTGAACTTATTCAACCAGTTGTGAATAAAAATAATGTAAACAATATTGAACGATAAAAATCCTAATATTTTGAGAATAAGGATAATTATCAATAAATTGCATTAAAATTGCAAAACATGTATTTTTAACTATTTAATGAATAAAATACCTAAAAGTATTTACTTTACAAATATTAGACCAAAATTTGGTGTCAACAACTTGCCCCTATGTTTGATTAGGATCGATGGAAGAGATCGTGGTCAAACAAAGTTGACGAACCCAATTTGGTTTTATAAACTTTGAACGAAACAATATGAGACGTTAGTAGAGCTTTTGAACAATACTCTACATTTGCCAACGGGGCTGAAAATTATAAACAAGGCAAAGATTGATTGTAAACTGAAAACATTTACATACCTTCAATGTTACTTCCAAAATTGCACAGTGACGTCTTAACTTGTCTCTTGAAAGACATATGACCCAACTTGAACTTAACGTGTCATTTAGAGGGAGGTGACGACCCAACGTGTCTCTTTAAAGACGGATGACCCAACTTGAATATAACATGTCACTTTGAATGAGCTGACAACCCAACATATCTCTTTAAAGGCGGACGATCCAACTTGAACTTTAATGTGTCACTTAGAGGGAGGTGACAACCCAACTTGTCTCTTTAAAGGCGGACGGCCCAATTTGAACTTAACATGTCACTTAAAGAGAGGTGACAACTCAACGTGTCTCTTTAAAGGCGGACGACCTAATCTTGAATATAATATGTCACTTGACGGGATGTGACAACCCAACGTGTCTCTTCAAAGGTGGACAACCCAACTAAATTTAACATGTCACTTAGAAGGAGGTGACAACCCAACATGTCTCTTTAAAGACGGACGATACAATCTTGAACATAACGTCTCACTTAGAGAAAGGTGACAACCAAACGTGTTTGTTTAAAGGTAGACTATACAATCTTGAACATAAGTGTTACTTAGAGGGAGGTGAAACCCAACATATCTCTTTAAAGGTGGACGACCCAACTTGAATATAACATGCCACTTGAAGGGAGGTGACAACCCAACATGTCTCTCAGAAAGTAGCCTACCCAAATTGAATGTAATATGTCACTTTGAATGATGTGACAACCCAACGTGTCTTTTGAAAGGGAGACAACCCAAATTGAATTTAATATGTCACTTGAAGGGAGATGACAACCCAATCTTGAACTTAAAATGTCCCTTGAAGGGATGTGACAACCCAACGTGTTTATTGAAAGGTAGACAATCAATTTGAACTTAACATGTCATTTGAAGGGAGGTGACAACCCAATCTTGCACTTAAGATGTCACTTGAAGGGATCTGATAACCCAATGTGTCTATTGAAAGGTAGACGACCCAACTTGAACTTAACATGTCACTTGAAGGGAGGTGACAACCGAACGCGTCTCTTTGAAAGGCGGACAACCCAAGTTGAACATAACAAAATCTGCAACACATTTGTTAGTAGCAATTGTAACATAAATGCAACATAAGGCATGGAAACTTGGTCTCATATGAACAATGAACAAGGTGATTAATTAATGCAACAACTCCAACATAATAACACATAAATATGAAGAAAAAAAATGTCAGTTTTAAACAAACTAAAAAGTGTCATTTTAAATGACATGACAAAACAAATTTAAAAAAAAACATCATTTTATTTGAGATAAAACAATAATTTATAAAAGATATTTATTTTGAAAGGTATGACGACCTAAATGTCAACATATGTCATTTTGAAGGGTATGGCGACCCAAAATTATAATTTTAACAATGAAACTGTCCACAAAGTTATTCTGGACAAGTATCAACAATGAAACAGTCCACAAAGTTGATTTGGACAAATATCAACAATGAAACGGTCCACATAATTGGTTTGGACAAGTATTGAAAAGTGGGTGCCAACCCATTTTTATTTTTTGAACAATGAAACATGTTTTAACTGTAGTTAGTGCCAACAATTAGTATTGTAGAAAAAATTATCACAACTCTTTCTCTTTCAATTGATATTGACTTTGAGGTAATTCCTATGGATTCAAGTAGTACCTGAAATGTACTTAAGTAATGACAAGATTTGTTCATCTTGCTGTAAACAAAGGTTTTGAACTAGACCTAAAATCATGTTTCAAGTGCCCTCAATACAAAGAAAGTCCCAATTTGCAGACATCTAAAGTATGTTGATTTGGGGACATTTGACAAAATTCACTCTCACTTACAAAATTTTCAATGTATGTAATTGTGATACCATAGGCTTGGCCCTCATGCAATTCTCCACTAATGTGAGAAAATTTGAAGTGAAATATTGTAGGGCTTGTTATTGACCTGTAATGTAGGCTTAGAAACTGGTAGGATAGTCATTTGGGATAAAAGTGACTTAATCCCTTCTTGAGCATTGCATTGAATCTGTGCTTTCAATATTTGTTACGCTTTTAACATTTGATCCTCTTTATTGTCCCTTTATTTGTACTTTTTGACTTCTTTTCAGGCTTTGCTGGTCTGAGCTTTTCTCATTTCTTCTCAATTTTTGAAGTTTCTCCTATTTGTTTGGAGTTTTCTTTTTCTTTTGTTGAAATCTTGCTTGTTTGAACTTGTGGGGATTATTTAACTCTTTCTTCTTTCTTTTGGAAGTCATTTTTATATTCTTGACTTTCAGGGACTTTGGTAACTTTTGTCTTTGACAAATTTGAACTTTGAATCTTCTCTTGTCACTTGCACGTCTTCAATGCGCTCAAGAAAGTTAGACCGAAAGAGGGATAATGTGTATAAGCACTCTAAAGGGGTATCGGCTAAAATGTGCTTCTCCAAAGAAAAGACTTGAGGCTTAAAGTGGGACATACTAAGGATTAATGTCATTTTGCAGGCTTTAAAAGGCAGAAACGGGTCAAATAAGGCCTACAATCATCTTTTAAATCAAATATCACTCAGAATTTCACCTCAAAAAACATTTAGGCCAAGTTCTAGATCAACCATGCAACACAATTGAATTTAATTCAAAACTCACCACACAATGCACATGAGACAATGAAATGGTTTTGTTCTAATCTTGAATGTATGCAAGGGATTATTTTCAAGTGTAACAAAAGTATGAATGTGTGGTACCAAAAGAATCCATGGCTTAACAAGAGGTCAATCTTCTCCATTGATTCAATTATTTTTACATATGCACACTAGAACTTTGTTGGCACCAAACAAGTTAAAAGTTGGTTTAAAAAATGTAAACATTTTGAACAGAATGAAAAATAAAGAATCTTTTGAATAAAGAATACAGAACCCTAGAAGGGCGGCCTACATATCTCATTGAGATGAGAATTAGGTTTACGTAGTTCGTCCAGATATGACATATATATATATATATATATATGTGTTTTGAACAACAAATAATTTTTTGAAAGAAAAAATAATCGAAATGAAAAACCAATGAGTCACATTGAAGGGCGGACAACCCAAATTTAACAAAAATCTTTTTTTTTAATTAAAGAAAAAGTAACAAAAAACCAATGAGTCACATTGAAGGATGGGCAACCCAACTAAAAAAGTGCCAAACAACCTTATTTTAATTTTTTAATGGGAGTAATTAAAATGAAAAATTAAGGAGTCACATTGAAGGGCGGTAACCCAAACTTAATAATGTCAAATAAAACCTTCTTTTTAATGGAATGTAAGATATGTAAAATCATAGATATTAAATGAATATAATATCACATACAAAAAATTAATGCAAAGGTACAAACCAACTTGGAGCGATACCCCCATAAATATGGTGTTAGAGTACAACCTTGGTGAAAAATTTGAGGCATTCCTTAAAAATTTGTCCCTTGTTTCAGCTTTAACAACCTCCGATATTCAATTTTGTAAGAACTATCTCCTTTGTGAAATTTTTGGAGACCTCCTCAAAATATTTTACCCAGTTTTCACTTTGAAATAATGGAAAGCTTACGGGGAACATGACCGAGTCGTTATGGCGCCTACGTATCCGGTTGAAGCAGGAATCAGGTCAAACTTAGTTCCAACATATTGTGACTTGAATAAAGATTGGACTGAGATTATGAATGTTCTAAAACTAGGTGACTAGAGTGGCTTTTTGAAAGACTAGGGCCCAGGCGGACAACTTGGGTGAAAATTATGGCAATCATTGGACGCATGATAAATCAATAAATTGCCACTTATTTCAAAAATGGTTACATATAAAAAAGATCGATTGCGGGATCACAAAACGCTTTCTAAATATACAAGATTGATGTCATATGATGGAAACCTGTCATGATCAATGTACATATAATACAAACAAATAATGAATGAATAATAAATACAGTATACAAATAAACAACAAAATACACAAGGTACAATGCATAACACAATAAAAAAATAGTCTCCTCAATTTGAAAAAGTGAAACCATATTAATGATTAGAACATATATGTCCCAACAGAGTCACCATTTTGTTGACATCCCGTTAAGGGCGCAACGTCACGGTGACTCATAAATTAAAAGAAAAGAATTTTTAGAGGGGTAAAAGGGAGTTAATGTATAGGGAGTCTTTGAAAAGGAGTCGCCACCTAATTTTAGGAAAACTAGGAAACCAATTAATAAATTAACTTAAAAGAATGTATGTGAAACTGATAGATTCTAGGTAAGGGTTCAAGTTATTCTGAAGGGAAGATGTAGACATTCTTCGAAATTCAAAACTGTGAGTCCCGACTGAATTCATTTTTTCAAATTGAAGAAGAGATAAACATAATATACAAATATAATAAACATGGAAATACCCAAATAATAATATAAAACAACAATATAAGAAACGATCTAAGGTTTGCCTAACGTCAATAATATACACAATAATGAATAAAAAATATAATTCGGCGTCCATCCGAATAGCATCAATGGAAGGAAACTTTGGGTACCGTAAAAATGTTAGTAATAAATAAATATGAAATGAATAAATCAAATAATAACTTAAAATAAAAAATCGTCTTATTAATATTGGAGGCCTTGAAAATTGATGGTAATTTCTTCATCGGCCAATTTTAACTTACAAAAATATAAACTTAAACTAAATTTCCGTCTTTTAAAATAGGGAGGCCTCGAAAACGGACTAATTTTTTTTTCATTGACCACTTCTAACTTGTAAATTAGCTAATGCCCAAAACTAATAATAACATAGCAAAAATTATAAAGAACAAATCACCGATTGAACAACAACAAAATTAAGAAAACGATTATAATAATTAACATCACATTTGCTGAGACAATCTCTAAATCAACAAAATTTATCCACTAACTATATCAAATAAATAATAACAAAAAGTAAGTGATAAAAATAATAATATTACAACACGGCAGTGAGTAATCATAATAAAGAGTTACATGGTCAAGAAACAATTTGAAAACTTAACATAAAAATCACTAATAATTATGATAACTAATCTACGAAAGAATTCGACATAGTCACTAGTAAAAATTAACTATTCATATCAAACACTAAGCCACATAAATATAAGAAAAATATGTGATGAAATAAGAAACAGTAAACATAATTATCAAAGTAAACTAATAATTCAAATAAAAAAAAGACTAAAATCAACCAAACTATGAAAACCTCAATAAGAAACAAAAATAATGGAGAAAACAAAAATTAAATATGTACAACAACATACAAACCCAATGATTGCTGGAGAAGGAAGAATGTTGGAAATAATAATTCAAAGTTGGAGTAGGAATCCTAAGTTGATTAGGATTTGTTATATATGGTATTTACTATTCGTGTTTAATTAGGATTTGTTAGTTATAGTGGTTCCTAGTCCTAGTTTAATTTGATTTCTTGATTTTATAAATAGGGATGTTGCTAGTTATTTTCAACAGACAGAAAATATACAGAAACATATAGAACTTTTGAGTTTATAAATAAAATATGTTCCTTCAAATTGGTATCAGAGCTAGCAATCTTCATCGCCAAATAACGTATATTGCATCAAATATGTTTCCGCTAATTTTTTCTCCTTTGTTAAAAGGAGAAAATTATCAATTATGGGCTATGAAGATGAAGACATATTTACAATCTGTGGATCTATGAGATATTATTGAAGAAGATGGTGAACCATCACCACTACATGCCAATCCAACTTTGGCTCATATCAAAAATCATAATGAAGAAAATATTAAAAATTTCAAAGCAATGAATAGTTTATATTCCTCAGTATCTGAAGAAATTTTCACAAAAATCATGACGTGTGAAACTCCAATAGAAATATGAAATTCTCTAAAGGATGAATATTTGGGCAATGATCAATCAAGGTTAATGCAAGTTCTGAACCTTAAAAGACAATTTGAGATTCAAAAGATGAAAGAAACAGAAGGAATTAAAGATTACGTTGGTAAACTCACATAATTGCAAATAAAATTAGATTGTTTGGTGAAAAAATTTCCGATACCAAAATTATTGAGAAAATTCTTGTAACTTTGCCTGAAAAATTTGAGTCCAAGATTTCTTCACTTGAGGAGTCTAAAGATCTCTCAAAAATTTTAGTCAATGATTTGGTGAACGCTTTGCAAGCAGTTGAGCAAAGAAGGGCAATTAGAGATGAACAAACAACTATAGAGGCTTTTGCTGCTAAAATATCAAGTGAATCTATTAGAAAGAATAAATTTCCACCTTGCAGTATATGTAAGAAAAATAATCATGCAGAGGATGATTGTTGGTTTAAAGGAACCAGACCCAAGTGTTTTAATTGCAAAAAAATTGGTCACCTTCAAAAGGATTGCAACTTTCAAGAGATCCAAACAAACGTGGCACAAGAGGAACAAGAGGAAGAAACTCTTCTCTAATTAAGAGTTGGAGAAAGGTAAAAAAAAAAACACAAAAGAAAAGGAGTTGATGGGACAGGCATCAACGAGAGTTGGAGAGAGAGTGCTCCAACACCAAAAAAAAAAACAAAAACTCAAAAAGAAAAGGAGTTGATGGGAAGGGTATCAACGAGAGTTGGAGAGAGAGTGCTCCAACACTGCAAAAAAACCAAAAGAGAAAAGGCGTTGGTGGGAAGGGCATCAACCTTGGAAGTTGGAGAGAAGTGCTCCAACACAACCAAAAGAAAAAATATTGTGAGTTAGAGAGAAAGTGCTCCAACACTTGGAAGTTGGAGAGAAGTGCTCCAACACAACTAATAAAAAAAATATCGTGAGTTGAAGAGAAAGTGCTCCAACACTTGGAAGTTGGAGAGAAGGTGCTCCAACACAACCAAGAAAAAAAAATGAGAATTGAAGAGAAGTACTCCAAGAATTGAATATTGAAGAGAAGAACTCCAACAATTAAAGATTGAAGATTGAAGAGAAGTTCTCCAATTCAACAACAATGACAAGAAGAAAAAGATAGGAGTATAAAACTTTGAATTACGGGAAAATGTTGGAAATAATAATTCAAAGTTGGAGTAGGAATCCTAAGTTGATTAGGATTTGTTATTTATGATATTTACTTATTCATGTTTAATTAGGATTTGTTAGTTATAGTGGTTCCTAGTCCTAGTTTAATTTGATTTCTTACTTTTATAAACAGGGATGCTGCTAGTTATTTTCAATAGACAGAAAATATATAGAAACATATAGAACTTTTTGAATGATAGTAGTTAGGCGGATTTGGTTCATTTCCACTGGCGATGGAGCCACGCCTGAGCTGAGTCGGAGCTTCAAGCTTGCTGAATCGCATGAAATCCTGCAAATACAAGTGAAACATCGAGGAGGGGAAAGGGATCGGGACTGGCAATGGTCGGAGTTTTGGGGTTTTTGGTTGTGGGTTTGATTGGAGGTTTAGATTGTGGCTCCGGCGGAGCTCGGAGGTCAGTTGTTCCAGTGGATGTTTGGGAGGATTTTTGCCGCGGCGAAGCTAGACTTTTTAGCAAGGGTGTGTAATTTTTTTAAAATCAACTAACAAAATTTTTCAATAAGTAGGGTTTATATGCATCGTGCTCAAAATAAATACAAATAATTTGAGTTAGAAAAAGAATTCTCTAGTTTGAGATACTTTAAAAATACATGATAAATTATATTAACTGAAATAATATTTTTTTAATAAATGAGTCTAGATTTTATTGAATATATATCACACATTCAAAATAAATACAAATAATTTATTAATTTTGCTTAAATTTAAAGTTATATTTTAATCTATTGATTTTGATACTTTTTTTATTTTAATGAATGTATTTTAAATTTCTTTTGTTTTGTTAGAACATGTTTGGGAATTCTAATAAAAATTTCATCTCCCGATTCACCTATAAAACTATGATAAAATTAATCCATTATGAACTTTTTTTCCAAACTTCTCAATAACCCACTTGGGAGGAAATGAAAAGGTTAATTATATATAACTTTTTCTTCAAATTTTTTTTAGTAGAAACTCATTTAAAATATTATTTTATATTTAATACAAATATATATTCAAACTAGTGAAATAGGTCGCGCTTCGCGCGGTCATAAAATATCATTAGATACATAATTTATTTTTAATACCTAAAAATCATGATTCTATGTCTGCATTTAAGCATATTTAATGTTTTAAATACTAATAAGAACTATATGAACAAAAAAGCTTATAAAAGACCCTACGAAGAAATAATTAGAAATTTAGATATTATTTTCAATGACTTGAACTTTCACACTTAAGTGATAATTTTCTTTCATCACATATAACAAATTTTTTCTTATTCTCTTCAATATAGAGGAATATTGTCTAGCATTTCTAAAAAAATTGGGGCTCACACTCAATTTTAAAAAATATAGCTAAATATACATTTAAAAGTTTAAACCTTTGAATTCTCATCAAAATGCATTATGCATGTTTATTTGTAGAGTTGTAACTACTAATGGAAAAAAACATATTAAACCAACAAACATTACTTCCATAGCTCCATGCTACTTCTCAATAAACATTCACTACCTAATACTATATGTAATATCAACAACAACATGAAACATTGATAATCGTCATAAGTAAGTTAACATTTAATTTGACGTTTGTGATAAAAAGATTTTAAAATAAAATGTAAATTTTGATCCTTAGGAAAAAAATAGACAACTAACAAAGCATTACCTTCATAGCTCCATTATATTACTTTTCAATAAAAATCTACTTTTTACATATCAAAACAACATAAAGCATTGATAATCGCCATAAGTAAACTAATAACTATATAAGTAACTGCTCAAATCCAGAATAAGATTATAGTCCTAATAATACAAAGAAAAGAGAAGTAAAAATTAGAAGGAGATGAAGAAAACATATAAGGACAAAATTCTATGTATCTGAACAAGAAATATAAGTAAAATTAGAAGGAGATGAAAAGAATATACAAGGAAATTTTTTTATGTTTCTGAGCAAGAAATAATGCAAAGGGGTAAAAAATGGTTTCTAGACTTTATTAGTTTTAATTCAGGGTAGGTGTGAATGTTTAATTATTGTATTGGTGAAATTACAAATTACAATTGCAAACTAAAATCAAGAAAATAAAATCTCTTCAGGTTGAGTCGTGAATATCTTGCTTCCTTTAAGGTGATTCAAGCCTATTTCAACAAAAAAAGTTCACGGGTCCAACATAATCTTCCTGGCTTGTCTCCTCTAATATACAACAACTTATTCACAATGTATAAGTCAACAAATTTTGGACAAGAGTTGAGTCCAAAACACTACAAAAGAACATATTTCTTCCAAATTTTGGACAAGAGTTGAGTCCAAAACTGTACAAAAAAGAACACATTTCTTCAACTACTAATAAGAACTCTCTTTTTGACCAATTTTTATGCACTTTATATTTTCTTGTACACTAAATAGAGTAAGACTATCACTATTTATAGGTGAGAAAGTCTACCTTTCAATCTATTAAAATAATATGAAAAAGTTAATGAGGTAAATGAATAGTCTAAATGTTAGATAAAGAAAGGCATATAATGCCATTAAGGTGCAAAAACAATTGCTGCACAATTATGACTCTCTAAATGAGAGTTAACGTGCCAAAGCAATTGTTGCACAATTATGAGAGAAATATAACCTAAGACACTAAAAGACACTCTAAATGAGAGTTAATAAGGCATGCAATGACACCAACAGATAGAAGTAGTGCAACAACCATAATTTTTAAGTGTATGTGCAAACTATTTAATGTAAACAAAATATTTGTAGAATTTAGTGTCATTTAATTTATTGATATTATATTTTATAAATTTATAAATGAAGAATAATTATAAAAATGACCACATAAAGGAGAAAAAAGATAAATAGGATCCTTGGCCATTGAGAGGTGCCACATCACTTTATATATCTATTGAAGGTTATGGAGATTAAAAAAAGGAGTTATGAATATTATTAAGAGTATAAGTTGAGATTTGTGAGTTATTAGTAGCTATTTCTTATTTTGTTAAAGATATTAAATATATATTATAGTGGTAGGTGCAAAGTTGAGTAATTGAATGAGAAAACTTTTCAAGATTTTAAAAATAAAATAAATAAATAATGAAGGAAAAAATGGTCAATAAAAGGAGATAATAGATAAATATGAATGGAGACCATAGAGAGGTGCCACAACACCTTCTCTATGTTTCTCCTTTATATATATACTAGGGTACATGGCCGCCCTTCGCGCAGTGGTTAAAAGATATGTGTTTTCATATTTTTTTCTTTTGGACTAATTATATCATTATATTATACGATCGTATTATATTTCATTATAATTTAGTCGTATAGAGATTATCATAGAGTGATGAAGAAATAATTTTTTAAAAAGAATATGTGTATGTATGTAATGACCCGAACCATCATAATTTAGGAAAAGAAAAAATTCGAGAAATTACTGGGCCACTGTCCCGCCAAGGTGGGCCAGATGCCGCTAGGGCAGCGGGCGCCGTAGCGGGGTAAACTGGTGCTAGAGCGGGATAGGTGAGACAAACTGTAAATAACGCGAATTCTTAATTCCTCCTTCTTACTAAAATACATAATTTAGACGTAACCACCCTAGAAACCCCCAAAAAGCTACTCTTAAGATTGGGAAGGAAGGAGAAGGAGATTTCTAGCATAAGGAGTGTGGTGGATGGCGGATTTCTGGTCAAGATAACAGTCAGAAAGTCCGAAAACAAAGAATCGAAATCAAAAACTCCGTGCGGCTGCTTGGCGCCCAGGTAGGCTAGGTTTTATAAATTGAGTAGTTATAAATCTGTGTTCACTGCGTAATTTAAGGTAAATCAATGGTAGGAATTATGCATAGGCCTTCGTGCACCAAACAAAAGATGATTAAATCATAGGAAGATGCCTTAGGTGATGAACTAGGGCTGAGTATGGTCAAATTATTGTTTTAGTGATACATGTTGATTAATACGTCATGGTGATGGTTGATTTCATGTTTGTGTGATGTATGTTTGTTATTGGAACATTATAATACATGTATATATGTGAATGTTGCATTATTGAACACACTAATCGTAATTGAAGATGGATGAATGATGAATGACATGAATCATGATTTGATTGTATGATTATGAGAATATACTTTGTGATTGTGATTGTGGCTTGTTGAATTGATCGGGTGTTGTGTTCTGACACATTAACTTGGATCGATTGCCACGTTCCGACATAAATATGGGATCGGTTGCCACATTTCTGACATAATCATTGGATCGGGAACCACGTTCCGGTATGCTAACTGTTTGGGTTTGGGTCCCTTGAGAGGACTAATGACTTGACATAATCGTATATCTTGAAATGGTGGAGTTGTGGATTGTTCATCAGTGATGTTTGATGTCGTTTCCCTGGAATTTTAAATGGTTATGATGACCTATATATGTTGTTCTACTAAGTTGATTAAACTTGTTATGTGTCTTGATGTTGAATGAAACTGGAAGGGCCAAGGGTTCAAGAGTGATAATGTTGAGAGACAAGGGCTGTCCGTATGTTGCAAGGTTGAGAAGTGGAGGTATTGTACGTGATGTAAATGCCTAGGTGGATTTCACCTTGGAAAAAGGGATTTGTGGTTAGTAGTTAGAAAGCATGACGTAATGTACTATGTGGGCAAGGCTAGGTAATATAAAAGAGAAAGTAAGGGTATGTTGTGGGCGATTAGTCGGAATGCTTGTAGTTGTATTTGTGGAGTTTTCTATGCGTTAGAATGGTTAGGCTATGATCAAGAACATATTAAGTAGGTTGACTGAGAAGGTGGTTAGTAGTAAGAGTACTAGTGTAATTCGGAGGTATTTCGAGAGAGGGTAAAGGTGGAGAAGAGAGTGGTTTATTGCATGATCTTGCTAGTTGATTTCTTATGTTATGCGGTGGGCGTCGGGTTGACCAATGATGTCTACCAGTATGTGTGCTTTTGTACTAATACTACTCTTGCTATGCCTTTTTGGCACAGTCTGGATGCAGGGTCGGTGATGTTTCATTAGGCGAAGACAAAGAAATTCTTCAGCAACTTCTATCTTTCCTTCCGCATGGTGGGAGTTGTATCTTTTATTTATTTATCCTGTTGCACTCTTAGTAGCTCTTGTACCTATTTAGACTAGATCATTGGGGGTGTTATTTAATTTGCAAGCCTTAACCGAAAATGTGTTAAAGGTTCTTATTTATAAAATTCAGTTAGTATATTTATTTCTTTTTTAATTAAATTCCGCACGCTATAATTATTGGAAAAAGAGGGTTATCCTACTTAGGTGGTAGTATGTAGGTGCCCGCACGGCCCAGTGGGTTGGGTCGTGACAAATTGGTATTAGAGTCTAGGTTACCGGTCTCCCAATACAAGAGAAAAATGTGGACTAGACTCTTGTGGATTGGTGTGTTGACGTCACCATATAATCTTCAGGAGGCTAGGAAGCATTCTAGGAAGTCGTTCCACCTTCTTTCTCTCCTTTCATGCGAATGTCAGTTGTGGTATGAGTTGAATTCAATTGGTATTTCCCAATTCCAATTGGTATCTCAACAAAGTGAACTAGACGTCGTGGTCACGACTGAAGGAACATAAGCAAGGTAAAATTGGAACGGAGAAGGTTCCAATTGGTATATGGCCCTACGGGTCGTGTAATTGCATGGATGATCAGAAATGGTCATCCATGAAGCAAACTAACTAATAATTTGTACTTGTTTGTGAATTGTATTTTTGAAACGGTGAACGCGTGCTTCTTGTTGTCTGAATCAACTGCAAATGTGAAGTGGTAATTGCTTGAATGTGATGATGCGATTATGTGCCCTTTAAATGTGCGTTTGAACTTTGATATGTGCAATGTGTTGACCTAATTGCTTAAATTATGCAAGTTGTGACTGCTCGAGTATTGTGAAACTCATTGTGAGAAGAAGTCAGAACTAAGTTGGTGCGAGGGTCTAGATAATTTACAAGGTGATTCGTAAAAACGGAATATGGACGTGCTCACGACCAACTAATAATCATGTAATATCTTTGTGTATCTCGAGGACGAGACTGTTATAGTGTTGAAGTAACGTAAAGGGTTTTTGGAGCGTGTATCGTTGGGTTGACTCAGGGTAGGCAACGTTTACCCTATCTAAGGGGATTGATTATCTAAAATGCCTAGTTATAGCCGGGAACTCTAAGGGAGGTTTAGAGAGGAGAAGAACCCTATAAAAATTGTTGACGGGGTTCTATTTCCATCAGGGCCGTTGGGGAGGGATTTTCCTGCCAAGGTGAGGCCGCCAGTGCAGAATTTCTCCCACCAGAGCGAGATAAGGCGAGGCAGACCCTCAGACTTGTCTCCCCTGTTTTCCCTAGTTACAATTATGGACCCCAAATCATACCCGAACTAATCCCTGCAATCCAATCAGTGTTCAAAAATCGAGAATAGTTTATAAAAACTTAGTAATTAGCTATTTACTGTGGAAACCGCAGAAAAACCAGCATCCACGTGCTACAAAAACATAAGGAAGGACGAAAAGATAAAGGTAAAGTTCTGTCCTTAAATACAAGTCCAGAAAGGGGCGAAGAAATGATTAACGTTTCAAAGACACTTCATCCAATTCTAACTGTCAACGATCGCTAGTCAGTATATAACCCAACCAAGTGAGTTGGGGTCGATCCCACAAAGAGTAGTTTCTTTTGAAATCAAATACGAAAGTATGACGGTGACCTTTCCAGCTGAACAAACACAACACTTAAAGAGTTTAACAGTCAAATTTCAGAATAATGTTACCAACCCACGTCCACAATCTATCAAAGAACAATCAGATAACTAGGAAACACTTAGGGGGCTGACTAATCAATTGCCAAATTCAACTCAATGGATGTATATCATTATCGATAATTGTTGATTCGTCGCGGGTAAAATGGACTGTAAGTAAGGCAATTTTCTCTCAAACAATTACTTTATTTCCGTTGAGTTCTCTCAAACCTCAACACTATCCATAAAATGACCAGCCCACGTTCTGATCAAATCCACTCTTTCAAACTAGATACAAAGGCTGGATCTTGGGTTTCACTTTCTCAAGCTGAAATCGTCAAGACCTACTACTAAGGATGCCAAATTATTAAGTTGGTTCTGTACTTCTCTCTCGAGCAAGCACAAAATTGAAATCTATCACACTAGATATGTAATAATGAAGTTAAACCACCGTAATAATTCAAACCCGCTTCAGAATAACACCAAAAATCACTAATCGATAACACCCATTCAGTAAAATGCAACAATTGATCATATTGTCAAACCCCCAAGGTTAGGGTCTTAGCCAATCATGGTGAAAAGATGAATATCAATAACTACCACATTTTCCATAGCTGGGTAAATGAAATTCGAAAATTAAAATTAACTAAAATCTTCTCTATTACAAAATCCCAATGAAAACCTTGCTAAAATCACTTGAAATCCATAATGATAGTGTTTTTGCTCTCAATCTTTTGTTCCTCACGTTTCTGAATACTTTCTATCTCTTGCAAAAGTCAATTTATACAGATTGATGTGAAGCTTTTTGGGACTAACCGACGAGGAAAGTCGGGTTTTGCCGACCGCTTGGTGACTCACCGATCGTCTCTCATCTCGCCTTAATTCTTCTTATCTTCTTAGTCCATCAAATGTAAATTTAGGCGAGCCAGATCGGGATCACCATTTGATTCCATGATTCACCTTTTTGCCTTTTAACTCACCCATCGGCTCTTATTTGGATTTCCGTCAAGACTTTTGGCGACAAGGTCATCCTTCGCCGATGTACAAGGCGACACGCCAATGGAGTTGCTGCTCGTCGAAGTTACCCCCAATCTAGTCTCAGCGTTCTGTAACTTTAGGCAATAGAGGAGCAACTAGGCGACTCGCCGAGTGATTACGGCGATCACCAGGCTTGCTTTTCTTCATTCTTTCAACTTGTTTCTTTCCTCTTTGCCAATTGGTGTCCTTGCTTTGTTCCTCATTTCATATGCCTAGAAATCAAAGGTTTTACATCAGTTACTTATCATAAACTAAGAATTTAAGGACACTAAATCATAGTAAATAAAGCCCTAAATGAGTCCAAATCTCGGACTTATCAAGAAACAATCAAGAACCTTGGGACAGGGAGGTGTCATCGTCTGAGTCTAGATCCTTCGGGGGCACCAGTCCTGTCATAGCCTCCTCCAGACAAGAGAATTGATGGAAATCTCCCTTATCAACTATGGGAATCTCCTATCCGGGGGCGATGCAAGTGAACATGATTTTCACCGCCTTCCATATTCGAACCAGCAGACGGTCCCTCGCTAGACCCTTCCTCTTCTCCTGGCACAGCTCGCGACGGAGCATCTCAAGCTCTAGGGCAGTGCTGGGGGAACTGGAGTGGTGTCAGAAATAGGGCGCCCCATTTTCCTCCGGACAGCTGCCAAGTCCTCCTCTACCTGTGCAGTTAAGAGTGGATGCTGGGACCCGGTGGAACGAGTGTCGTCGCCTCCCTCATCGTCCGACTCCGCGACCGCCTGACTGCTGATGGCCCTGTCCGTCCTCCTCATTTTGCTCTAAGAAGTTGAGCCCTATCTAACCGAAAGAGGGTGAAAGGGGGGATCCATAGGAAATACGTCATCAGTATCTAAGAAGGGTACCCCCGCTTGTTTGCACATCGCAATGATAAGTCCTAGCATGAAGAAAGCCTTCTTGTTACCCTGGTAGAACATCTTCCATTAATAAATAATCTGCGCCCCTAAGTTCAGCTCAATTCCCTGCACCGTGCACACCACCACCAAGGCCCTAGGGAACGTCACGTTAGTACGATTGCCCGACGGGCGAATCCTCCTAGTGACCAAGTAAAGCCACCTCTTAGTGTCACGATCCAAGGCTAGACCCTAGATGCGACACGGCGTACTTGACCCCGAATGGGTCTCATACAAGCCTAATAGCATTTCATTGCATTCGATAATAGAAATAGTACGGAATTAAAATTTTCTTCAAAACAATACAATCAAAGTACTCATTTAAAAAACTTGAAAACACAGCGGAAGTCTATTGTCTCACATGGCCATCTAAAAACAACATCTGAAATATAAGTAGGGACACGGCCCTTTAAAATCGAAATGTCTAACAATAGTCTTTTAGATGAAAGAAAATGAAAGTTCTAAACACTTGTCCTCGATCTATGAGGACATACCAATTAGTCTTGGAGAATCTCAAATCCAAGCTTCCACTAGAGGGAAAGCAACTCACTTGCCGGAACCTACACTTGTAGTAAAACATGAAGAAGAATGGGTTAGCACAATTAAGTACTAAGTATGATAGCCATGCAAAACATGCTTAAAACGGACATTTTATTTGAAATCATGTTTTTATGCCATTTTGATAAAACTTAATGAACATAGGTACAAGAGGCATAATATTCAACCATAACCAACATACAAGTCATTTCATCACAATAGAGGCATAATCAACATATAACCCATTACCTTCACATTAAGCCTTCACCTCAAGTAACCCTCACGCTATACCTTGTGCAATGTATGGATAGCGTTTCATACCACCATCCATACTAAAGTACCACATTAAGGTCACCAAAAGTGAACTTACCATTCAACCTTTCCATCTTCATACAATACTCATACATAAGAGACATAAACATTAAATAAGTAATATCATCACATAAGGACAATCACCTAAGACAACTCTAATTCATACTTGTGCAATGTGCAAGTAGCATCCATACTACTACTCACACTAAGTACTGCTTTAAAGTCACCATAGGCAAGGGACATTCATACTCCATAAGTCATGACAAGGAAGTAACTCATATACAATCTAAGTATAGCATACATCATCTCATTTAAGCATATAAGAGTCAACATTCTTCATTAGCTTCATTAAGGACACATTCATACTCCATAAGTCATGACAAGGAAGTAACTCATAATACAATCCAAGTATAGCATACATCATCTCATTTAAGCTTATAAGAGTCAACATTCTTCATTAGCATCATTAAGGACACATTCATACATTAGCCATTAATACTTAGAGAGCTCACTATGACCCTTTAAAAGCCTACTCGTGTAATGCATGGATGGCATCCCATACTACCACCCACACTTCATAGAACTCAACAAGAAACCATAATGCACATCTCACATGATGAGAATAAGCGTTTAACCGACATAGACCATGTAAGTTTGACATGGAATTCGGTGTCATATAACCCTACACCATAAAGAGGTGGTATACTTGCCTAAGGTAAGACCAGTGCATTAGCTTAGGTGGATCCACTAGCTAGGACCTATGTGGGCACATAGTTTATGGGATAGTAAGATGTTCATTGGAATTCTAACCTAATATTGGGAGAGTTTCCAACTTACCATATCCACTCGGTGCTTAGCCTACATTCCCATAGATTATTTCATTCACATTAAATTATTGTGCTAGGGAGGAATACCATTGGCCTATCGACCCATGTCACATCATTACACAAGGAAGGAATTCTATATGCCTATCGATCCATGGTACATTCAAAGATAGCTCTAGAGTTCTCATGAAAGGAATGCCATAAGCTTATCGATTCATGGTACATTGACTCATTAGGAAAGGAATGCCATAGACCTATCGATTCAAGAGTCGTCATTACATTACTTCATTTATGAAAGGAATGTCATAGGCCTATCGATTCATATTCATCAAGTCAATATACATTCATAATACAAAAAAAGGATGCCTAAACCTACCAATTCGAGATTCAACATTCACATTACTTTCATTTGTACAAGAAAATGATGCCTAAGCCTACCAACTCAAGATACAACAATACATAGAAGAAACCCTTCACATTACATCATCATCATTCATGAGTGTCAATTGAGAATATACTATCAACAATAACACAATTGCATTCTATACATGATCATCATTTTATCATTGAAATCACATGCATATCATTCACATCATAATCATACCTTAACATTCATACCTTGCCTTTCAAGGCCATGGATCACATACACCCACACACCTTAGATTAATACAATTATGCAAGAGTAATAACATAATCTCAACATTGTATATTCATATACACATAAAAAATTAACATACTTCATAATCAATCACTTCCCAATCACAAATCACAACATAGGAATTTGGGGGGAAACATGGGTTCTAGGAAGAAATCATCTTAATTCATCTTTAAAATCCACAATTCATTTATAATTCAATGCAATAAAGCCTTTAAAAATCGTTTTGAATCGAACCCATGCATAGATTGAAATCTAGGGTTTTTGGGTAAACTTGGAGATTTGAAATCAACTTTGAAATTGGCTTCTTGAAAGAAACTAAGTCAAGGATGAAGACCACCATACCTTTAATAGAAGAAATCCAAGAAAATCCCTTGAAAACCTTGAAGATTTGACCTTGAGATCTTGGATCCTTCACCTCCAATTGAGGTTTCTAGAGAGAGACTTTTGGGGAAGAGAGGTTTCTAACTTTGGGGTTTTGAAATAATGAAATCTAAAATAGAGGTTAATACTTTAAAAACTCTTAAAATACTTTAAATAACTAATCAAAACCTCCCCAAACTAAACTAGACTTAGCATGAATTTACCAAATGACCCCTAGCTAGGCCGAGATAATTGACAGCACACAGGTGCCATCGACGCCCCCTCACCTACTGATCATAGGTTAGGCTACGCCGCGTCCTGCTGGTCCGTCATTTGGGGCTGCTACTTGAAAAAGTGACCCTTGACCTACGGAGGCCACCCACGAGACGTAGGTGGAACTACGGGGCGTAGGTCCCCATTCGTAGGTCATGTGGTTTTGGGCAGTTTTGGTTTTCCATAGGGTCTTGGGGGTTAGGCTTAGGGTCCTTCTCAAGGACCCCTAGGGTGGTCCTTGGGGAGTTGTACCTTGATGTTTAACCCCTAAACCCCTCAACCATAGCTCGGGACAACATTAAACCACCTCAAACCTCACACCAAACTCTAAAACTCATTAGTTAGGCTCTAGTTTCACTTATTCATTTTACAGGTCGTTACATTATCCTCCATTTAGGAACTTTCGTCCTTGAATGACACTTTAAACACATTAAGGGGTTAATGACTCAAGACTAGAAGCGTATGATATAATCTCTCTCTCTCTCTCTTCTACTGCACCGACGTTCTGCTTCTTCTTCTTCGTCACCGATCAGCGCCGGTCAGCAAGCAGCCGCGAAAACCAGCCGGCAACCGGGCGCCGGCCAGAAGGCATCGCGAGGACCAGTTCCGACCGGCGAGCTTCGAGCTCCTTTCTTCTGTTCGCCGTTGTTCCGGTGAGGACGAAAACAACTAACAGGACCTCCAGTTGCTCTGAACAGCGAGCGGCGAGCAGCCAACTCCGGCGAAGGCAAGGCATCCACCGGCGAGACTGACCAGATCTGGCCGGAAAAGCCCAAACACCACCGAAATCCTCCATCTCCACCGACCAGGTGCCATCTATCCTGACTCCCTCCGTTATTGCTCTGATCAGATTTTCTGGGCTCTTTGCAGATTTTTGTGATCTTGTGTGCTACATTGTAACCCATCTTGTTAGGTAAATTAATCGTGTTTGGTAGGTAATCACACACGTCTTCTAGTAATTTGAAGAGCATAGGAGTAGATCTCTGTAAAGTTACCTGATTGTGCATTGTGCAATACACTCTGATTTTTTTGGAGTGTTTTAAAAATTTTTTTAGCTGTTTCTGCTAGCATTTTAGCTCAGATCAGGGCTCCTTCTTTCATATTGCAGGTTCAGTTCTTGCTTGTTTTCTGCTATAGTTCTGATCTGTGCTACTGCTTATAGTATAGTTGTGCTTTCGTGTCTTTTGGAGATTACACTTTCTTGATCCTATAGTTTAGTTGTTGCTATCTGGTCTGTTAGAGTAGTCACCTGGTGCAGATTTGTTTTGAAGTGTACTCCGGTGTAGATTTTACATTAGATTCAGTATCTTTCTAGTGGATTTGGTATCTGATGGTGGTTTTGAGTCATGTCTTCGGTTGAGGCCGAGGACGAGGGAAATCAGGGGTAAATGGGGTACGGGTCCCCATAAATTGAGGGTAGGATCTTGGAACATAGGTTCGCTGACGGGGAAGTCTATAGAGTTAGTGAAAATTCTCAAGAGGAGAAAGATTAATATAGCTTGTGTCCAAGAGACTAGATGGGTAGGTTCCAAAGCTCGAGATGTCGACGGGTTTAAGTTATGGTACTCAGGAGGCTCTAGGGATAGAAATGGAGTGGGTATTTTAGTAGACGGGGATTTGAGGGAGCAAGTGGTAGAGGTTAGGAGGATCAATGATAGGTTGATGTTGATTAAGCTAGTCGTTGGAGGAGGTACTTTGAGTGTTATTAGTGCTTATGCACCTCAAGTGGGCTTGGGTGAGGAGGCCAAAAAGCTCTTTTATGAGGATTTGGATGAGGTAGTTAGAGGTATACCAAGCACCGAGAAAATTGTCATTGGTGGAGATTTTAATGGTCATATCGGGGCAACTTCAAATGGCTTTGATGATGTTCATGGAGGCTTTGGTTTTGGGGAGAGAAATGGGGGTGGAACTTCGCTTCTGGATTTTGCTAAGGCTTTTGAGTTGGTGATTGCTAACTCATGCTTCCCGAAGAAGGAGAACCATTTGGTTACCTTTCGTAGCTCGGTAGCTAAGACCCAGATAGATTATCTACTCCTTAGGAAGGGTGATAGAGGCCTCGTTAAGGACTGCAAGGTTATCCCAAGTGAAAATCTTACTACCCAACATAAGCTTTTGGTGATGGACCTGGTAATTAAGAGGGATAGGAGGAAGAAGATGGTATCTGATCGACCGAGGATTAAGTGGGGGGGGTTTGACCCCTGACCTTTCTCGGGAGATAGGTGAGAAGTTGAGTGGGATGGGGACTTGGAGTGGTAGCGGGGATGCGGACACCATGTGGAATAAAGCAGCTAGTTGCATTAGAGAAGTTGCTTCAAAGGTGTTGGGGGTATCAAGGGGTAAATTTGGAGGCCATAAAGGAGATTGGTGGTGGAATGGGGAAGTCCAAGGCAAAGTGAAAGCGAAGAAGGCTGCATACGTAAAGGTGGTGGAGTGCGTAGACGAGGAAGAGAGGCGGACGCTTAAGAAAGCCTATAAGACGTCAAAGACAGAAGCTAAGTCAGCAGTTACGAAGGCTAAGACGGCAGCTTTTGAACGCTTGTATGGCGAGCTGGGGGACAAAGGTGGGGAGAAGAAATTGTATAGGCTCGCAAAAGCAAGAGAGAGGAAGGCTCGCGACTTGGACCAAGTGAAGTGTATCAAGGATGAGGAAGGCAAAGTATTGGTGGATGAGACCTCCATCAAGCAAAGATGGCGAAGATACTTTCACAAACTTTTAAATGAAAAAGGGGGCGGAGACATTGTGTTGGGTGATTTGGCGCACTCTGAAGGACTTCGGGACTTTGGGTACTGCAGGTGTTTTAGGATCGAGGAGGTTATACGTGCTATTAGTAGGATGAGTAGGGGAAGAGCGACCGGACCCGATGAGATCCCGGTGGATTTTTGGAAGAGCACGGACAAGGCAGGTTTAGAGTGGTTGACTGGGCTGTTTAATGTTATTTTTAAGACAACAAAGATGCCTGATGAATGGAGGTGGAGTACAATGGTTCCGTTATATAAAAACAAGGGCGATATCCAGAACTGTAACAACTACAGGGGTATCAAATTG
>JAJOOF010063117.1:0-11076 GCA_029582545.1 Solanum lignicaule
ATAGTCGATGCATAAACGTAAGGATCCATCCTTCTTCTTCTGAAACAATACCGGTGCGCCATAAGGTGCCTTGGATGGACGGATGTGACCGGCCTCGAGGAGCTCCTTCAACTGCTTCCTTAGCTCCTCTAGTTCAGGTGGAGCCATGCGATAAGGTGCATGCGCGGGTGGCTTGGCTCCAGCCTCCAGCTCTATCTTGTGATCTACCTCTCGCCTCGGAGGTAGGGTCTTCGGCAGCTCGTCTGGCATCACGTCCTTGTTTTCTTCAAGGACTTTCTCTATGATCGGTGGCAAGGACTCCTTAGCACCATTGTCTTCTCTCGAACTTGCAATGGTGGCTAGGAACGTCGGCTCTCCTTTCTTCAGGCCTTTCACAATCTGCATGGCCGACAAGAGGGCGTGTCCTTCCTTCTTCGGGATCTTGAGTAAAGGTACCATGCACGACCCTTCCCGCTCCATGACCATGAGTCGTTGGAGGTAGGGGTCGATCATGGTGTGACAGCGTTGGAAGAACTCCTGCCCTAGGATTATGTCAAATATATCCAAAGGAGCGACAGTAAAGTTCGTCTTACCTTGCCATTTTCCTATCGTGATGCTCACTCCTTGGGCGACTCCGCTCACGGGAGTCGGTGGGGCATTAACTGTCTTGAGGCGGTTGTTGCTGGGAACATAGTTTAGCCCTAACCTCTCTGCCGCCGTCTTAGTCATAATGTTTGCTTCTGCCCCGGTGTCCACCATGGCACGAGCTGCACGGCCGTTAATGGAGATGTCTACATACTGCGTGCTGAAGCTTCCTGGCTTCTCCGTCTGCTTGGCTATTGCCCCGCATAGTCCTACCATGCCCAGCTGCGTCGTGCCCGCGTCCTGCCCTTGCTCTTGTGCGTCCTTCTCCTTCCGTTCGCGTAGGATAGCACCAAGGTTCTTCATTTCCGGGCACCTGGCATAGCCGTGTGGTCCTCCGCAGATGTAGCATCCATCTCCCTTGGTGGTCTGCGCCTTCTTCTCCGTGTAGTTCTGGCGCGAAAACCGTCTGTTGTCTGGCTTGTGGGGGTCGGGCTGCCTTGGATGCGCCTGCTGCTCCTTGCCTCGGCTACGATCTCCCCCACCTTTGGCATGACTGCCCCTTGCATCCTTGCCTTTAGTCTTGTCATGCCGATCGTGCTTAAAGTCCGTTAAGGACTCAGCCTGTGTGATGGCCTCGTCTATGGTTTTGACCTGACGCCGCTCCAATTCGGTCTTGGCCCAGTTCTGTAATCCGTCCATGAAGTGGAACAGCATGTCCTCGTCTGTGAGGTTGGGAATCTGAAGCGTTAGAGTAGTGAACTCTTTAACGTATGCCCGAATGCTTCCTGTCTGCTTCAGCTCCCTGAACTTACGCTTAACCTCATATATGACGTTGGTAGGGAAGAAAGCTTTCTTGAATTCCTCGCGGAATTGCTCCCACGTGTTGATAGCGCACGTTCCCTTCCCTATTTCAGCTTCCTTTCGTCTCCACCATAGCATGGCCATCTCGGAGAGATACAACACAGCAGTGTTGATCTTATTTTCATCGCTTCTCACCCGACTACACTTGAAGTAGTTCTCCAAGTGCCATAAGAAGTTCTCCACCTCTTGCGCGTCACGGACGCCTTTGAACATAGGTGGCTTGGGAGCCTCCTTCATCTCAAATTCAGCCCGCTGGCGTGCCTCCAACTCCTTACGGATGTTTTCTGTCTCTTCAAGGGTGAAGTCTTCAAGAGTTTTGAATTTGCCGTCGGTCACATTCATGCGTCGGCCTAATATCTCCACGGCCTGTCTTGCCACTTCAACCCTTGCGACCCAGTCTTCGCCAGCGGTGACATCGATGGCCTCCTCGCCAAGTTCATCGTCACTTGCCTCAGTGGTCGAGGGTGGATGAGATGTGAGTGCCTCGCTAGGTGTGGGATCCGGCAGCATTTCTTCAGGACTCTTTTGGTGCTTCTTGCCCTTTCGGGACTTCTTTCCACCATCCGGACGGATATTGGTGGTGCTAGCGGCGTTTATGTCCCCTTCGGTTGCCATTCCCTTAGTATCGAACCTTTGCTCTGATACCACGTTGTCACGGACTTAGAGTGATGGCTAGAGTTCCGTGTGGCCCTTGACGGTTTACTCACTAATCTTTCAAGCTTCTTGTAAACTCAAGGAAGCCTTTAGGACTTGGTTTGCTAAGAGAATGTTTAAGGAAAGTTTTGGAAAGAACAAAGAGAGAGCTTTTGAAGAAGGCTATGTATTGAGCTTTAGAAGATTGCTTACAACTTTCTTGGTGCCTTTGCAAATGGTGGCACCTCTATTTATACTACTCTCCAAGGACTAAAGTGTAATTAATATTTACATGAGAAGTCCCTCAAATATTTACACTTTGACCCCTATCTAGAGAATTCTACATTTCTCTAAAGTATTCTTGAAATATCTAAGGGTTTCTAGCTTACTCTAGAAACCTCTACGCCTTCTTTGCTGCAAAAGTTGCCTACGTTGGTGGCGGGACGTCACACATAGCTCTCAAAGATAGGATTGGGCATAAAATATCGAAAATCGAATCAAAATTTTCGATAATTTGGTATTTAGCAATTAGATATTTGGTATTTGATATGGTATTCGGGAATAATATGTTAGAATTATGATATTCGGGTTTAGGTTTGGTATGAGACATAAGTACTATTTGGTATTCGGTATTTCCCAAATACTGAATTATTTATTTAATGAAGGTCATATATTAACATGTGGATTACTCATTAGTATAAGTCCAAAGAGAAAGTTAAAGAATAAACATAACAATTCAAACACATATGTTTTTTAGTTGTATCGATTTGCTTTTCTTGGTGTTTTCTTACTTGTTGATATTCTATTATATTGTGCCTCCATATAAACAAAAATAGAAATAATTGGAGAAAGAGTATTAACTTTGTAATACAATTGTCTACAACTTCAATACGATACTACCGAATACCATATCGAAGTTTAATTTATCGATTATTGAATTACCAAACCGTATTTAAAAATATGATATTTGATATCTACTTTTCACTACTAATTACCGAATTATCGAATCCAAAATTTGAGAATCCCAAACCGAATACCAAACACCCACCCCTAATCGCCATTTATTTTTTTTCAAATCATATATTTATCATAATTAAGTTATAAATTAAAAAGAAAAATGTGCATTTTTGTTTTTGGTAAATAATAAGAGCTTCTATAATTAAGAATACATAAAAAATTATATATATATATATATATATAAGTATTTTGTTTCTTATCCTGAACTACTTATTTTATTTTATTACTCCTTTCGTCTCAACTTGTATGATACTTTTTGGATTTCGAGATTCAAACAAATCTATCTTTAACTGTAAATTTTTTAATATAATCTTTTAATTATTTTAGCTTATAATACTTTTTACAAATATATAAATTTCATTTTAAAATAATTGAAGATTCTACATGTAAATTTTCAATCAAACTTAAATTATTTGATTCAAAAAATAAAATGTGTCACATAAATGAGAGGGAAATACTTTTTGGATAAATATACTTTTCCTCCACGATCACATGTATACATGTCTGCCGAACTATGTATTTATTTATTTTCTTCATAAGTCTGCGGAATATCAAAATGGAAAATTTCTTAGCAGTCTCCACTCTCCGGTTAGTATAAATATGTGAAAGCCTTACAAGCACAAATCATCACTCGCCTTTCTCTCTCTTCTGCAAAACAAAAAAGTGTGTGTTCGCCGGCGCTCAATTCGAGGAGATTTAGAGTGAGAGAAAACGGTGTGTTCACCGGCGGTTATTCCGATCTGCTCAGTTTAACATCAACTCGGAGAAGAAAGAGTACGTGTGTGTGTGTGTTCGCCGGCGGTTATTTCGATTTGTTCAGTTTAATACTGTTTGATAATAGTCGAAGAGAAGAAATCGGAAATCAGAAAATGGCAGCTCAACCGAAGAATGTCGGAATTCTCGCCGTCGAGATTTACTTTCCTCCTACTTGCCTACAGCAGGTACTTTCTCTTTCTCACACATACATACACATACACTTGTGAAACTAACGGCCTGTTTGGTTAGGTTTTTAAGAGATCGGAAATGCTTATTTGAGCTGTTTAGTGTTTAGTCAAATTTTTGGAGAAAATACTAACTGAAAGTTGTTTTTGAAGCTAAAAAAATAAAATAAAATAAATTCCGATAGTACTTTTTGGAAAAAAATTAAATTAGAAACAGTTTTGAAAAGTTTAAAATTGTTTTTCAAATGGACACAAATTATTTTTCACTTAAAAAATAGTACAAGCTTATTTTTGAAATTTAGCCAAACAGGCTATAAACTTTGATTATATAATTTATAGATATGTGTGTTAATTACTTTGATTACTTGAATGCTTAGCATACTATATTAAGTGCTTTAAGTTGGTTGAGAATTTGGGACTTATACGGAATTTTCTTTTCTTTATTGTCTTTTTTTCGAAAACAAATTAGAATATCTTTTTTTCATTTGTTTTATTTCTGGTAAAATATTCCTTAAATGCTTTTTTTTAATCTCTTTTTTTAGTTCAAAATCCCTTAATTGTTTCATATAGAGATTCATAGAAAGCTCCGCCTAATAGTGCATAAATGAGCATAAACTTTATTCCCTCCGACTCAATTTATGTTGTACAGTTTTGACTCAACACAAAGTTTTAAAAAAATGAAAGACTTTTGGAATTTGTGGTATAAAACAAATTTTAGATATGTGTGACTGATAATAATTTAAAGTAAAGTTATTTCTAATTATGAAAAAATGATTTTTTTTTGGGACAGACAAAAGAAAGATGTCATGTTAATTGAGACAATTAAATTATTATATTTTTACTCTGTTAATTGAGACAAGTTTAAGGCAATTAAATTCTGATCACTTGCAAAAAAAGAAAAAGAAAAAAATTCATTTTGTTTTGCATTATATAGGAAGCATTGGAGGCTCATGATGGAGCAAGCAAAGGGAAATACACAATTGGTCTTGGACAAGATTGTATGGGCTTTTGCACCGAGGTGGAAGATGTTATATCAATGAGGTATGTCTCCCTCGTCGGAAAATTACATTGCATAAATTGGTCATATTTTTCTTTTTATGTAGATAAACACTTCTCCGCGTGTATAGTTCTTTATATTCTGAAGTATGTAGTTTGAAGGTGTTAGTAGTTTCTTCTGCTAGATGAACAACATGATAAATTTATCATTGTAATTTTTGTCACTGTACTGTTTTCTAATTAAATTGTTCATGCTCAGTTTGACAGCAGTTACTTCCCTTTTGGAGAAGTATGCTATTGATCCAAAGCAAATTGGTCGTCTAGAGGTTGGAAGTGAAACCGTAATTGATAAGAGCAAATCCATCAAGACATTCCTGATGCAAATATTTGAGGTACACAGTTCTAGCGATGCTTGTTTAGTAAATCGTCTATCATGGCACGTTCAATGAATCGAATATGTGTTTTATGACTTGTATCCTAGACTTCTGGCATATAAGCAAACCGATTGATCGACCAAAATGAAAACTAGATAGTTAGAGATGTATTCACTACACACTAGCTCAAGATGATGAATATATCTTGCAGCCAAGTATTAGGACAGAGATTTCAAATGTTGGATCCGCTTAATTCTGCCTGAAATATGTTGTAATGTTAACTTTTTGGCCCTGAATGCACTTGCTCATCCTGTTTGTTGAAAAAAGTGAGTTTATTGTTTGTTGTACATCATCCTTAAACATTGATTGTTGCATCTGTTTTGTCTTACGATGATATGAAATGAACTTAAATGAAGAAGTGGGGATTCATATACCCGCTCAACTTGTTTGAGGCTTGACACGTAGTTATTATTGTTGTTGTATGTGATTTATTTTTGTCTCACTTGACATTCCACTTCACAAGCAGAGCTTTACATTATGACTAACAGGAATTTTGTTCAATGAAAACTTATCCTGCTTCCTTACTGTGTCAAACAAGCAGACATGTGGAAATACTGACATTGAAGGAGTCGACTCAACTAATGCATGCTATGGGGGAACTGCCGCATTGCTCAACTGTGTGAATTGGGTCGAGAGCTCTTCATGGGATGGTCGCTATGGACTCGTTGTATGCACTGATAGTGCGGTAAGCTCATCACATTCATAGAATTTCTACAGCATGTGTGTTGTCTTTCAAAATATTGAGTTTGCATTGCTCATTTGGTACATATTTGTGATGAATTTGAGCATCTGCATGATAAACATTCACTAATTTCAGGAGCTTATTTTGACAGGTCTATGCTGAGGGAGCTGCTCGGCCTACTGGAGGTGCTGCAGCAATTGCTATGCTAGTCGGGCCAGATGCTCCTATTGTGTTCGAAAGCAAGATTAGGGCTAGCCATATGGCCCATGTCTATGATTTTTACAAGCCCATCCTCGACAGTGAATATCCAGTAATTCACTTAAGCCCATGCAATCGTTAATCATCCGTTTTTACACAGGAGTGCTTTGATATGTTGGTTACTGGACAAAATTTAAAAGAAATATATAGGAAATTGTTTATTGGTATATGAATTTCCATATGTTCTCTATATGATGGTTAATTGGTAATTAATTGTTGGTTTGCAGGTGGTTGATGGCAAGCTTTCACAAACTTGTTATCTTATGGCACTTGATTCTTGCTACAAGAGCTTATGCAACAAGTAAGCTGCCGGTTGAGCACACATTCTAGTATTCCAAACGAACCTCTCTATTATAGTCTTTAATAATCTCTTTGTTCACATTCTAGATACGAAAAATTGGAGGGCAAGCAGTTTTCGATTGATGATGCAGCCTATTTTGTTTTCCATTCACCATACAACAAGGTACTTTATGGATCCAATACAGAATTTTGATCTTTTTTCTTTGTGATGATAAGGATTACCTGAACGTTTGTTTTATTTAATCCTGCAGCTTGTACAGAAAAGCACTGCTCGGTTGATGTTCAATGACTTTACAAGGAACGCTAGGTGGGTTGCACATATTCCGTACTAAAGGAATTGCTTTTTATATTGTAAACGGAATTCAGTTGACTGATCTTATTCGATTTTGCATTTGCAGTTCCATTGATGAGTCTACTAAAGAAAAGCTGGCACCATTTTCATCCCTAACTGGTGATGAGAGTTATCAAAGCCGTGATCTTGAGAAGGTCCATACATAAGCTTTCATATTCGTTGATTTCGTAGAAATATTGTCTTCTTTTTTTTCATTTTCAAATGGCTTCGTTTTGATCTTCCAGTATATGTTTAGAACGCTGAAAATGAAGCTTTCAGTAGGAAGAATTGCCTTAACAATTATGTATGTTGAGATTGGAACTAACTAACTATTGCATATACAGACATCCTGGCAAGTGGCAAAACCATTTTATGACGAGAAGGTAAAACCGACCACATTAGTACCAAAACAAGTTGGCAACATGTACACCGCGTCTCTCTATGCTGCTTTTGCATCCCTCCTTCACAACAAGCACAGCTCATTGGTAACTACGAGCTACTTCTTTTCCTTTTGACCTGTTTTCTTGCTATAATCTATCGTGTTTCTTATAATTTCAAATGATTTTGTCAACTCAGGCTGGACAGCGGGTAGTCTTGTTCTCTTACGGGAGTGGGTTGACTGCAACAATGTTCTCATTAAAACTTCACGAAGGTCAACATCCTTTTAACTTGTCAAACATTGCAGTTGTGATGAACGTTGAAGAGAAATTGAAGTCGAGGCATGAGGTATGATAAAATCGTCTTTATAATTTACTCATGGATGTTGAACTCGTTGCCAACACTGTGATGGTTGAGTTCCTTAACTATCTTTGACAAACAATCTTTTGTGCAGTTCACTCCTGAAAATTTCATCGAAACGATGAAAATAATGGAGCACAGGTATGGGGGTAAGGACTTTGTGACGAGCAAGGATTGCAGCCTTCTAGCTCCAGGTACTTACTACCTCACTGAAGTCGATTCGAAGTACAGAAGATTCTATGCCAAGAAATGTACTGAGAATGGACTTGCCAATGGCATTGAAGATAAGTCCTAGTATGATGTAACTTCCATGAAATTGGCTTGTACTCTTTTAATTATCGTCTGCACATAGAAGAATAATTACTTCATAATAACATATACTACTAGTTTCTTTCTACTTTCCAACAAATTCAATATATTGTTTCTTGTATTCTCATCTGTTTGAGAGATGATTTAAAAAATCATCAATGTAATGTAGTCTTATATATGAATTGAGAAAAACTATATTTTGAGATTGGCTATATGAATCCATTGTATCATTCGTTCTTAAATAGTATCAACTATTACAAGATCAAATCGCAAAATAAAACTCGAGAAATAATAATGAAAAAATCAAGAATAAATGCTTGAGAAGTCCAAAACAACATAGGACTACATGATCATTAGTTGAAGTTGACATTGGCTTGATAAGTCATTCCTACTTGCCAACTAGAAGGTGCAACATTAGTAGCTATAATTGTTTCTTTAGATGTGTAAGAAGTGATCTTAAAAGAAAGCGTTTGGCCACTTAGAGTTGCAAATGCTTGATATGAAGCTCCCCAATTATGGCTCATAGCTAACCAACTTGTTTTAGTTCCCTTCACCCACATACTTGCAATATCTCCACCTCCACCAACATTCATCACATATACCAATAACCAATACCCATTTCCTTGAAGACTATACTTGATTCCACCTTTCTTAACACAGGGTACCCTACAACCATGAGAGCAATGGTACATGTTAGAGGTAGTAAATATCGGATAGAATAGTCGAGGTACACACAACTGATTCTACCACTATTACTATTATTATTATCAATTTGTTTTTTTTTAAAACGCATAATAGGCACGCGTATTTGTGTTTGTCCAAAGGGTGTCTATTGAAATTCTTTTCTCGGAAAATTACACCATCTCTAATGTTACATTTCATATACATATACATATTATTTTTTTAAAATCTTGCTACACTTATATTTATAGTTTGAGTTGATGGCAACAAATTAAATTTAACTCAAAGAACTCGCCTTAAAAGTTTATTTTTGAAGCATCTAAGGTAAGTAACACATCTAGCCCTAGGAATGGAAGAAAATCCTGATATGCGGTACTTCCTCTTTTAATGAGTCTTACACGAAGCCCGAAATAGTCAGGACCCAAAACAAATATATCAAGAATCAGGTTAACATGTTAGTTTTCCATTCGATATTTGACACCTCCTTTAGTGCCCGATTAATCAAATTCTCGCCGAAAAGTCCTATTATAAGGGGGAAAAACGTTCTCTCTACTAATTAAGGCGACTTCATTTCTAGGGATCGAATGCGAGATCTTTGGTTGAAAGAGTACTTACAACTTCACCACAACCTTTGACAGTCACTAAAATATTAAAGGCATAATACATAAGTAGACACTCAAATTTGACCTCAACTAGCAGGTAAACACTCAAACTTTGGAAGTACACATCTAAACACCTCAACTTGGTCTCAACCGGCAACTAAACACTCTCATTCCCACTATGTATCATGGACACCCGAGATGGTGACACATAAATTTTGGAGGTGTCTAAATTATATCATTTTGTAAGTTGGAATGTTCAACTGACAGAGTGGAGATGAGTTGAGATATGCATACTCAAAATTAAAGTGTTTACTTACTTGCTAAAACCAAGATTGAGTGTTTGTTTATGTATTATGTCAGTATTAAATGTTCAACCACAAAATGAATCATTTACCTGCGATAAGAAACAGGGACAATTCCAGCCTTCCATTGAGCAATTTTCATGAAAGCAGGTTTAGCCATATCAAAATGTGTTCTAGGTGGATTACACCAACCACCATTGTTACTGTCTTGTGAAGGATTTGGTGGACAGAGATTTGTTGCTGTCACTGTCACAATTGTTGAGTAGCAAGAGTCTGACTGCACACATTTTATTTGGAAACATTGTCCACATGCAAATCCCTTGCTGTATAATACTGAGCTCAATGCTGCTGTATCTGTTCCATAACCTGATGTGACCAAATTTCCAAATCCACAAGCTCCCCCTACAAAAAGATTTCACATTATTAATTAGTGTGTTTTTATCTGTTGTAGCAGGTAATCTGTCTTATTTCGCAAGTTAACAAGAAGATATTACACTATTAAAGCGTTCTAATCTTTTATCACTCATTGCTAAAATAATACTTCTAGGTTAATTTTCGCTATTTATATGTAAAACGTCATATAAATCAAAATAGTTTATCGATTAAGTAAACGCACCCATGGTAGCTGAAGCACTCTCATCGCCATAGAACGTAGCATGAGAAGGTTGCCAAGCTGTTGCTTGAAAGCCCCTAGGGGTGTCACCATAGCCCGCGCCATTTGCTCGATCGATGATTGCTAATGTTGCAACCACCAAGAACATTGTCAAACTCCATCTATGGTGAAAAGAGGCCATGAAAAATTAGCTTACAATCAAGCAAATTGTAATGGCTTATTTGATTTTTGTAAAGATATAAGACCTTAATATATAGTTTTTTTTTGTGTGTATAAATTATGTTACAAAAATGTAACACTTCGTGCCAACACGAACAATGTAACCTTTATAAGTCAACTTTGGTATTTGAAAATTAATTATGTTTCATATAAACGTGCTGGCAGGTTATAAACTTACATGTTGTACATTACTATTGTGATTCAGTGCCATTTTCTTGATTTATTGTTTTCTACAAATAATGGAGAACTCATTTTTGAACAAATAGACACATTCTACGTGACATTTTCGTTTCCTATGTGGCATCCTACTTAAATTATGACGTGTGTGTCTACTTGTTCAATTTTAAATAAGTTTAAGTGTCTACTTGTACAACCCCAAAGCTGGAGGGCGTAATGTTAGCTGAAGCCAAGTTAAAGGGCATATTTATGTAATATGCTTATCACAACGGTGGGCGGTGGAATTTTTATGCCCAACTATTAGTGGGTGACATGGATAGGTCATTTCATTCTCGATAGTTTAATGACATGTTTAAGCCTTTTCCTATGATAAAATAACATCAGAAGAAAAGCTCATTAAAAACTGTTTTTTTTTTTT
>JAJOOF010063118.1:0-83015 GCA_029582545.1 Solanum lignicaule
TAATTATAAAACCCAATTTATACCTAAATTTATACCAAACTCATACATGTACAAACCAAACTCACACTATAAATTTATCACAAAATTTAACCAAAAAAAGCAACCAAATAAATGCATAATCACAGAATAAAGACAATATCCAACAACGAACTCAAAACCATAAATGCAACTAAAGTACAATCCAAAATAACAAGAGATTCAAAACCATAAAACATTCATGAAATTCTGTCTTAAGAAATAACACTTTTTACTCCTTGACCCTCCGATTTGACCGACCACCTTGCTTAGAAGCTTCATCTTCACTAACAGATTCAGTATCAATTTTTATCTTTTCATATTCCCACAGTAATGCTCCAAATCTCAACCAAAGATTTTCAGCATTTACACCCGACATAGATATGTTCATATCTCCACGGCACACATATTCAGCAAAAACACAGGTATACAGACCACAATCCCTACAAATATTACCCAATCAGCGTAATTAGTACAATACATAGTATAATCAACCACAAAAAAGACACATTATACTTTTACGTGGAGTCTTTTCCATCGAAAATTGATAAAAATTTTGGTTAGTTGGATTGTGAATCGTTTACGTGAAGAAGATTAAAGGTTAAGAAAAATGAAGAAGAATATGGAATAGAAACCCTTTTGACTTTCCAAAATATTTTCAAGATTTCTTGAAACTATAACTCCACATTGATAAGTACACCCCTTTCTTGGTAAAAAAACAACTTTATCAAAAAAGGAATAAACTAATTATGATCCCCAAAAGGTCTACTAAGCCTAAAAAAGGAGAAAAAATAAAAGTAATGAATCGTGTGTATTTGAAATTGTTTAGGAGAGAGAATATTTGGTAAATATTAATATCCTAATTATACTCCATATAAAAGGCACGAAATACTAATAGTATGAGAGAAAAAAATTTGTAAAACAAAATTAAAATAAATACAAAAATTAAATGTTTTGTTATGTATGTAATTTAAAAACTTAGTTTGTAATTAAATATAAGTATATTGATATTTTGTTAATAAAAGTCTTAAGTAGTATATTTTTGTAATTTTCCCTTGTTATTATCTCCTGCTCGCTTTAGACAAAATAGACCTTAATATATGAGTAATGTTTTATCTTGGTCCTTAATATATTTCACTTGATTGAAATAGTCCTTAATGTATAACAAATGTGTTCATTTTGATTTTTAATGTGTTTTACTTGATTGAAATTGTCCTTAATGTATAACAAAATATTTTCATTTTGATCCTTCACCCTAAAATCAAACGGATTTGTCAAAAAAATGTGTTAAATTCAACTATGGACCTTACGTTGCTAATAAAACTCACCATTGTTGTGCGGGTTTCCTCTCCTATGTGGTTTGCGAGCTATTGTATAGGAGCGGGGGTTTTATCCTATGCGCACCCAAAGGGAATCGGCTGCGAATTTCCCTTGTCATAAAAAAAATCACTATTTTATCTTCTTTGTTAGCTCTAAAGAAAGAACTCCAAAAAAACTAACACCATTTCTCTCTTTCTTTATTTTTCCTAAACTATTATTCCACCGACCTAATATTCATTTCTTTTTTAAGCAAGAGAAAATAATATTATTTCATTATAGCAATAATATTATTTTCTAATGATCCTTAAATTATAGCAAGAGCAGCCGCAGCCCCTTTCTGTCGAGGCTATTTCACAAAATTTACACGTGGCTTTTTATCTACTAGCAAAAGGATTTCGGTGAACTGCTTGTATTTTATATTTGTACATGGAATAATATTATTTCATTGGCGTAATGATAATGCATGTATAGCATTATTTACTATTCTCTAATGAATTAGAGTGACATTTTCTTTAACAACAGGCATCATATAATGATAAATAAATGAAAGTATTATTCTATCGATTGTGTTAAAATTCTTTAACCTAGAAGATGAACTTAGGTGAGTGTTATAAAATTTCCATCAAGCTCTCTTTCTCCTATAATAAAATACTGTATCTACAAGCTAAGGAATCATATATTAATTCTATGCAAAGCTGCTATGAATTCTTCCAAAGTAAGTAGAGTTATATTATCATATATATTCTTATCTTTGTTATATATAGTAGAATACAACAAGAGGCCCTCACGTATTAATGTTGTTCATCTTCGTTTCTCCCTTAAAAGCAAAGGTTGAAATAAATTTCAAAATGATAAGTTAGCAGTTCCCTACTCTGGAGCACAAGAACCGATGGTGTTAAAACTTTTGTAATTTGAATAATTAAAAAACTATGGTCCTGATTTTATGGAGATGACAAATATATAATGCTATTGTAGTTGATTTTTGCCTTTTGAAAATGCTGGTGAGACATTGGTGCTGAAGATAGGAGGTTTTGAGCATTGTGAAATGTATAAGTTTCATGTTAAAAGTAATTCTGAGAAGTCATTTTCTTTTGTAATCAAGATTTTACTTGATAATATCTGTACTACATGTTATTAGCAAATTCCTTCTGGAATCATTTATATATTATCAATAGAGACCATCGTGTTTCATGGGTGCAGTATTTTGTCAATAAGTGATGGAAGCTATGCCTTTTAAATTATATATATGGTTATTCAGAAGTATTTATTGTTATTTCAGATTTCTAAGTTAGATTTGAATAAATAAAATTACATCAGAATAATTAAAATGTTACCATCTAGTCTAGTACTAGTATTAGTAGATAGATAAATATAAATTATACTACTTGCTTTGCCATGGACCCACGTGTTGTGGTGTCAAACACTACACCTACCCTCATCAATTTCATTTTGAATATATCACAACTGTTGTGTAGAATTACCCTAAAATATAACATAATTTGAATATATCACTATTAATAGATAATTATTTCGAATAAAACCTTACTCATATAATAATAATTCCTTCGTGTAACTATACTTGGTAATTCTTTATAAAATAAAAAAGTTTATAATTATAAATACATCTTAACCAAAAATAATTAAGTATATATATTATAAGATACTTTACGAGGAAGATAGAAATATATTATGACTAATTTTTTTAATTTATAGTCGATATTCCCAAACACGAGTTGTGTTAATAGCCTTCGTTACTAGACAAAAAAAACAACCGTAAAAATCCTGGGTGTTACACTTACTAAGAGTTTGTTTGACATTGCGGTTGGAAGATCAAAAACACTTATTTTGACAAAAAAATAATTTATTTGAAAAATAAAATGTTTGGCAAATTAATAAAACTGCTTTTAAATAGAAACATAAGCAGTTTTTCCGTTGTCGAGAAGAAACTAAAAAATTATGTTTCTTAAAAAAAAAAAAAAAAACTGAAGTAGAAAATTATATCCCGTCCATATTTTCATATTTATCCATATATCCCTTATTAATTAATTGACATATCTCATAACTTTTGGTAAAAGTTTCATTTAAGAATTTGATTTTTATATTTTTAAAAAAATTATTTTAAGTTTATTATCATTACTTTACATTTGATATTTTAATTATATTTGAATCATGATATTAATATTATATCGCTAGTTATTTTATTTATTTATTTTTGTATAATATTAATTGAAAATTTTAATATGTACATTTTAATTCAATAAAAATAAAAGTTTGATTAAATTTTTTATAGTAGATATTTAAAATAATTTCTTTCTATTAAATAATCTTCATATTAAAAGTATATTGATTATTTTCATTTTCTGTAATTTAGCACTTAAAAGCATTTTTTTCAAAAAAATTAGTCAAACACAATTTGCTTATCAAAAGTATTTTTCAAATGAATAAACAAGCACAAATTGCTTTTCTTTCAAAAGTACTTCTCTGAAAAATTATTTTAAAAAAGTACTTTTAAAAATAAGCAGATTTTAGTAGCAATGTCAAACAGTCTAAATCAAGGAAGCATTAATTAAATTTTCCTATATTACCCTTACAATTAGTTCTTTTTTAAACTGTATACAATGGTTTGTAAAATTTCCAAAAAGTTTTTTAAGAGAGTGAATTATAGTAAAATTATCTTTTATTTATGATTTCTTACTATACATGTAAAAAGGAAAATGATCAACTAATATGAGACGGAGAGAGTACATTTTTAACTAAAACTTTCTTTAAAAGTGTTTTACGTCAACACGAGTAAAGTAATACTAGACGAAGAGAGTACGAGGATAAATATCTCTAAATAACAATAACAATTTTGTCTCAATCTCAAATGAGTTGGAATTAATTAGAAATCCTTGTTTGTTCATTTAAGTTGATTTCATATTGTCATCATATTAACAAATAAATAAAAGTGAAAAATATATAAAAATAATATTACTAATAAGAATAAGAATAACAAAAGTTTACCCATCCTCAATTGGTAGCTATCATTTATATTGAATTTGAATTGAATTTTTTTTTTATCGCGTCCTATCTTTAGATAAGTCTGTATTAATACTGAATAATTTTATTTTCGTATCTTTGAAAACCACTTCCTTCCATGCAATTAATTTTCGCTCTACCCCGACATCTTAACATCTTCACATAACATATAAATTTCACACCTATGACCAATATATTTATAAGTTGAGGTAGAACATGTTTAAACCATCTCAAACAACCTTCCACGATATGCGGGACTTGCACTTTCTCACAAAATATGATCATTTCTAAACTTATTTAAATTCGTCTGAATCATTTATATAATAATAATAATAAAGTACAAATAAAGAAAATGATGTACCAATAATTTAATAATAACTTACATTTTTAATAGTATTTTTTCTCCTCCACATTTTATTGTGTTTACATATGACTTTGACCATGCGACTCTACGTGCTTCTTCATATGTTGACTTTAATTTCTTCAAACATTAAAATTCTCTAGCGGTGGACACACTATTATGTCTTTTGGTGAACCATTAAAAAAGTTTCATTTTATTATTTCTAGGAAAAGAGTTAAATACATTTTTGAATTATTCAAAATAAATAATTTTACGTTTTATCTTTAACTTAAAATTTTCCTTTTTATTAACTATTGTTCTAAATTTTGTCTTTAAAATATACAAAATAGGATCGTTTAATCCTTGTTCTTTTTTCTTTTTCTTGGATGGATAAGAGAATTGAATGTCTGAGACATATAATAACGTACATAAAAATTAGTAATATAAATACTTTATTTCTTCTTCTTCTGATGATTCCTTATACATTTATGAAAAGGTTTTTATTTCTGAGCATGACGTCGCATAACTTTTTTTATATAAATATTTAAAGTTTATTTTTCTACCTTGATAATAATAAATAATTCAATTGCTTATAATAAAGATGATTAAAAGATTGCTACCATTAAAAATAAAAATAAAAAAATGAAAGAATTGAGCACTTCTTGCACGTGTTCAAAATAACTAATCTATATAATATATGATCTTGCAGCTTCCAAGAAATTCCAATAAATTAAAATTAAAGAAAAGGCCATGTGCTATTGAATTAAATAAGTTAATAAATATTCTAGTATGTCCTAAATATGATTAAATAGTGGAAAATACAATTGTTCTATAAAAATGGGAATGCAATGGACCTTGTTAACTATTTCTTTCATAGTATTGAGGTCAAAAGAAATTAAAGGCAACAAATATATCTTAAAACTCAAAAAATATATAAAACTGGATTGATCTGATCTCTCCATCCTTGAAAACATCAAATTTCATCTTCTAAATGATTCTGTTTTTTTTTTTAATAATGTTTGATCTATTAATTAGTAATGTCGAAATTAACTGAAAAAACATATATTATAAGTCCAGTGGCGTAGCTAGAAATTTAACGAAGGGTGTCCAAGAATTATATAAGCAAAAAAAAATTGATAAATGGACGCACTAAAAAATTCAAAATCGAACTATGTACTATTAATTATTTTTTTATGAATAAATGTTCTACAATTTTAAAAATCAAATCGCATGATATGTAGCTTAATCATTTTTAAATTTCAAACTTACACTAATCTCTAGTGACAACAACAATATCGAGACACAAAAAATGGAAGTAGAAACAAATGAGGTCTTCTTTTGTTTGCTTTTAACAACGTTGTACAAATATTAGAATTTTATTTCAAACTTTAATGAAAAGAAATAAAAAATCAAATTCATTGAAAATTCAATTAGCTTTATTAGATCTTGAAGTTAAAGATTTATAAGAAATTTACTAACTCTTAGACAATTAAAGGAATAATAAAATATGAGCTCTTTAAAAAATGACTTGCTTTTGACATCGTTATACAAATATTAGAATTTTATTTCCAACTTTAATGAAAAAAATAAAAAATCAACTTCATTGAAAATTCAATAAGCTTTATTAGATTTTTAAATTATAGATTCGAACTTGCGCGTCAAAGCTCTACAAGAGAGCCTCCAACCGCTGAGCCACAGTAGGTTATTATGACAAGGGTATCCAAAGTATTAAACTTAACCATTTTGAACATAATTTTACTTAGATGTACGGCATAATTTTTCGACGAAGGGTGTCCAATTGGACACCCTCAAGACACTGTAGCTCCGCCCTTGATGATAACTAATATCGATAGCTCATGCGAGCAAGTCAAGACTCAAGAGAGTTTTAAAATAGGAGGCACGTGGGATACGCTCGCAGTGTTAGCTTATTATAAGCTTCTTATAAGATCCATGGCTCTAAGGCTTGGCTAAATTTTCCTCACTTATTCAGCTTGAATTCGAAGATGATATGACATTATGATGGAGGGCAGGTCGATAATGGAGTACCGATAGACTTTCAATTTGATAAGTTTTTAAAGAAGGAATATACGATATACCTTAGGTGAATTCCCCATTTGAAAAAGAAAAGAAATGGAAGGTAAAGTTCTTTATAAGACATGTCATAATATGTCCTTAGAAACTCTTAATATGAAATGGAAGACACAAAAAATTACTTGATATTTTAAGGAAAATATTAAGAAAAAGGTTGGTTATGCATGTATAGCAATATCCTTTTTAAATTACTACGAACTTAAAAAATGATAAAATAATTTTCCATAACTAATTATAATTTCAGAATTGCTACTTGATAAAAAGAAAATTAATAAATATTGGGTTTATTAATTTAATCCTAAAATTAACCCAATACTATATAAAAGGGAGTTCAACTGTGCATCCCACAAACAACGTGGGATCAACATTACAACCTAATAACATTATAACAAATAAAAGATTTAATTTATTGGTAATAATATAATTCTCGTTATATTATAATATAAATATTATTTATAATCATCACTTACGCTATATAGTCTTTAGAAACTCTGAATATAATGATGTTGATTCAATTATCACTAAATATTTATATATCGCCACTAAATATCTCTTTTAATTTACTATAGTGTAAAGACAAACCCATTATAGTTTTCTAGTTATTCTCTTTTCAATCAAAAATATTTGGAATAAGATATCAACTTTTTATAAAAATAAATTCTACTCAAATTCAAACGAACACTGCTTTTGCCAAAGTACAATAATTTTCTCAAAGAAGAGAAGCTTCTTTTGAGATCTTAAACATTAAAAAAATCAAAAAGAAATAAACGTGTTTTTTTTGCCCCACCCAAATATTTATTAGTAATTATTGCGACACACGGTCTACATCTGACAAAAACAAAAAAAAACCCATAATTGTCAAATGGAAAATAAATAAATTCATTATTATAGTACGAAAATATATATTTCATTATTCAAATAAAAATAACCATGCTATGCAGGTGTCTTAAATAGAACCTTCCTAGCAATTAATTCCCACAAACTTTATTTTAAAAAGTTTGTCTTATAATTATAAAAAATAATCCACCAGCCAAGCATATAAATTATAAATATTGCACGTTCTAAAACCCTAAACTATCAACAAAAAAAAATAAAATGAATCCCTCTGATTTTTCTCTTCTTCAATCTATACAACAACATCTCCTTAATGATTCTGATATTCCACATATATTTTCAGCTATTGATTCCAATAATACCCCTACTAATTTTACACAAAATAATTTCGATTATGGGGAATTAACACCATTAATAAACCCTAGTACTACAATACAAGCCAATGAAAAATCCGAGGTTGAAGAGTCCAAGGCCGTGGCGGCAAGTGTGACACACGCGCCACAAGATTGGAAGCGGTACCGAGGAGTAAGAAGGAGGCCGTGGGGTAAATTCGCGGCAGAGATAAGGGATCCGGATAAGAAAAATGCGAGATTATGGTTAGGGACTTATGAGACACCGGAGGATGCAGCATTGGCTTATGACCAAGCCGCTTTCAAGATTCGTGGCTCGAAAGCTCGGCTCAATTTTCCTCATTTAATCGGTTCGGGTGTGCCCGAGCCGGCTAGGGTGAACCCTAGGCGTCGATCGCATTCGCCGGAATCGTCATGTGAAAATGGAACACCAAGAAAACTATATATTATTTAATTTCTTGTTTAATTACGTTTTATGTTGTGATTAAGCGTAAATTTTCAATTTTGTAATACTGGGAAACAAATAAAATAGATTTTGCTAGGATTATGAAATGATCCCTTTTGTATTTGATGACATACTAATGTATCCAAGATACAATTTAGTGAGTCTTCACAATTTTAATTTTAATTTTTTATTTTTATTTTCCCACCCAATGTTTGTACTGCGTTTGAGACTAACTAGTTTGAGTTTGTGTCAAGTTGGGTGCAATTCAGAGGAAATGACTCTCTAGTCTCTATCAAAGAATTTTTCTGTACTCAAGACTTTTAATTAAGGGAGGAGCAATTTCATTCGCTGCATCACATTCATTGCTAGTTAGTCTTCACAAACTTTCTTTTATTGAGAGTCTCTAAAAATATGTGGATTTCTAAAAAATACTGTCAATTGCTACTTTCTCTGTCCAACAATAGTTGTCCATTATTGATTTGGCACACTCCTTAAGAAACAATAAATAATATGAGTAATATTACTATATTAGCCTTTGACTTTATTAAATTTAATGTTTTGAGAAATATGTTAGATGATAAATAGTATTTAATTGCAAGGGTAAATAGACACAAAAGATAAATTATCTCTTGTTTTTCTAAATTGGACAAGTATTGTTGGACAACTTTCTTTTAGTATAATGGACAACTAGCGTTGAACGAAAGGAGTATTATATATTTCTCAAAGTTTTAAATGTGGTTAGAAAGAGCAGTATATTATTCATTCAATATTATTTTCAACACGTGAGTTTGATTCTTTTTCATAACCTCACACTTTTCTTTTTATACTTTCATATAAGTATGTAATCATTTTATTTAAAAATTTCTATTAAAAAAATACACATTTATATTTATGATTGAATACATGGATATAACCCCTTATATACATTAGCCTGAATATGTTGTAAAACTCGGGTACATTTTGATTGAGGCAAAAGTTAATATTAAAAATATATTATTTTATGTAGTGAACTTATATACATAATGAATGTTTGAGACCACATATATAAAAGAAAATTAAAATTTGAGACAGAAGTGCATTCTAGGAATACTTGAACATTATTTATTCATGTTCTTAATTGGTTGACATACTATAATCTTAGTGTTTAAATAATTTTTTTTGACAAATTTAAGAAATTATTGATGCATTCAAGCTATTTCGATATGTAGCATACATTAACCCACAAGACGATTTTCCTTTGTTTGATATGTAATGTAGTACTTAAAAAATTACAAAAGAAGAAATTATGAATTATAAACTAAGTAAAATTGGTCAGGTTGGATTAATTTTCTTTTTTTAAGCTTATTTTTTAGTTTAAATATTTTTCATTATCCACTTATTTATTAACTTAATTTATTTTAACTCGTTCATATTTAATTCAAATTGCTCATTTGACTCGGAGTTCTTATACGGTAGAAAACAATTATGAATCTTCAGCCGAATTCATTCCCAGACTAATTTAACAATGTAAAATATTATTGATAAAATTTAAGTTATAAATTATAATACTTGAAATCATTTTTTTTAGGAAGAAATTTTTTTATTAAATATTATGCATCAATACAAATTTTTATTTTGAGGGGACAACTAATGGAAGAGAACATGGATTTGTTGTCGATATACTATCAGACCCAAAAATATAGATACAATATAACTAGAGCTGTCAAAAAGGGTCGGTTCAGCCCGCCCGGTCCAAGCCTCGTGAGCCAAGGAATTTGAAGGGCTAGGACGGACCGACCCTTCATTTGGAAGGACTTGAAAATGCTCAATTCAACCCAACCCTACAAGGGCCGAAGGCTGACGTGGGCTAGCCCTTTTTCTTCTTCTTTTTTTAAACTTATAATTCTATACATCAAGAAAATGAGAAGATTTTCAAATCAAATATGACAAACAATGATGTTATTTCAATAACACCAGCAAAAAATCTAGTGTAATTAGCATGTATCTTGCATACCAGATACATGGGCGAGATAAAAGAGTGACAAGCAAGATGGGAGGGAGTCGAGGGGGCAAGATTTGTCTATGTATCCTATATACATGTGAATCTACTTGGATAGAGTGTATCTAGAACAAATTAACCTAATTTTGAGTCAATATATTCCGAGAACGTGTAATTGAACGTACCAAAATCTAGTAAGATTCATAATATTACAACATAGCATGTATTTAAGTAATTAAATTATATACTAGTGAAATTATTGTAAGTTACCCTTGAATAAAAAGTTTTGGCCTATGGGCCGACCTCGATCAAGCCTCAATGGCCAAGAGCTTATATAGGCCGGGCTTATAAGCCCTAATTTTAAATGGGCTTGAAAAAATTTATCTCAACTCTACATCAATAACGGGTGTGGTTGGGCCAGCCCCATGGGATAAGCCCATTTTGACGGCTCTAAATATATGACAACTTGTGCTTTATATATATATTTTTTATATATAAAATTTATTTAGCCATAGTGTGGATTTTTTTCTAAAAGTTTATCAACCTTAAAGTATATTAGTTTTTTTTTTACCCGCAGTCTTATCAATACTTACTTAATTACTTTAATCATTTTTTTAATAATTTTTTTACTTACTATTATTTTGATAAAACATTTTACTATTGAAGCTATTTTGAGAATAATTCTAACGAATCAATATGACTAGATATCAACCCAAATTTTAATAAATTAAAATAACTAAAAAGATCAATAATCAATCTAAACTTAAACATATTATAACTGCATCATGAGCTAATTTAATCACCTCTACCATCTCAACCGTCATCAAGCATTTCTATGAGACTATATACTATACTAATTGTGTCGCATGTAGGAATTTAATAACAATTACTCAATTAGTGAATTGCTCTTATTTTCTAAAAAAAAGAATTTCAACTTGACACGCATGTCCATTTTACGGTTGTTGTGTGTATGGTGGTAGTTAACATACTATATGATAAAAGAAATAAATTAGGATTTCTTATTTTCAAATTATTTCTTCATTATTCTTTCCTTTTCTTTCTTATTTTTTGGGTACAACGATAGGATTAGGTGTAACGTAAGATAGATTTTAAATGTTCTCATAATTTCTCGTACATTGTCTTATTCTTGTATGGTTAAGTAAAGATTACAATCTCTTCGCTTGAAATTTAACGGTCGAAAAATCGATATGAAGCCTGATTTGAGTCACCTAATAACTTGAATATGTTTAAACGTATCTTAAAACAATCAAATTCAACTTCTATCTCCCGGATATCAAGTGTCTCTAGAATATGACTCATAGAAGCCAATTTTAGTTTAAACACACACGTGTATATATATATCATCTAATAGATGACAAATTTGAAAACAAAAAAAGTATTAGCATGTGTTTGGACGGTTTAACTGCCAGAGTAGAATTGGATTGACATTAAATATATGATATACACCAAACTTGAGTTGTTATGTAGCGATGAGACTGTTTCACCTTAATTAAAGGTTTCAAATTCAAATTCTGAATATGGAGAAAATTTTGTTGACAGCACCATTCCAAAATGAGCCCTATAGCGCGCAATTCATGAAAGCTCCAACCTCCCATACGAACTTAGAATATCGGGTGAAAACCAAAAAAATAAAAATATATGATATTTGATTTCCAATTTTACTCTTCAACACACGCCTCGAAAATATTGAATGTGAACATATACTTGCATTGATTATTAATATTATCCCTATGTGTACATGAAGTATAAATAAGTTAATTGAAATGACTTTAAGAAATTAAACATATAGGTACTATTTTTTGAAAAAAATAAAAGAAATCATAGTGCATACTGTTGAGAAGTATGGTCTACGATAAATGAAACTGAAATTTTTGACAAGATGCACAAATGACAAATGTATACTCTGAACTTGCAATTCAGACTTCAGAGACAACTCAATTCATTGATATTGAACAAACTACTCATACCCAAATTAGTCAATTTTATATTAAGTAAAAAAATGTTTGTTTAAAAGAAAATAATACACTTATTTTGGAAAAATTAAGGTGTTTGATCTTATTTTTCGAAAAAAAAAAACTATACTCATATATTTTTGTACGATGAATAGTTTTTAGAAGTTAAAAACAGTTTTTTTCCCCTCTATAAACATTTTTGAAACATTTTTCAAGGATTAATTACTGTAAAAATATTGATAAAAGTAATTTTTAAAATTATTTAGTCAAACAAAATTTGTTACTTGACCAAGCAGACTATTAGAAGTCCACTTAAGGGTGTCAATTGATATTTCTTCGTCAGAAAATTATATCAATAGAAATATTGTTTTATATACATTACATATTGACACCTCTTAGCTTCTTTGTGAATCTACTTATTTATATTTTGATATATTTTAATGATAATTCTGATTGTACCACTAATTAAAACAATGAAGCTTAGTAGCATTGATCCATACCAAGCTGTGCAAATAAAATAAAGATAGATATATTACAAGTTATTTGAACACAGAATTATCTTCCTTTCAAATAGCTATGACTAGGGGTGTCAAATGGGCGGGTTGAGTTGAAATTGGAGATATTAAAATGGGTTGAAATAGAAATCGGGTTGGGACTTGACCCGCCCAAGTTTACTTTAACATAGTGATATTTAACTTTTATAATCTACAATTTGAATTTCAACTCAATAATTTTTTTTAAAAAATTAACAAATGGATAGATAAATCCTAAAATATATTAAATAGATAATAATTCATACCTTCAATATAGGAACATATCTTAATAAAGAATTTTAAAACGGATTGAAATTGAAGATTGAATTGGGCTCAATTGAGGATTCTCTTAAAATGGGTTAGGCTTGAATGGGTTGAGATTGAACCTAATTCAAATTATCTTGAGCCCAACCCTTAAAAATCTAGACTGGTTGGGTGGGTTACCTAAGTTTGGGTTCATTTTTTACACCCCTAGCTATGACAAATAAATTGGCTTTCGCTTTGGCTTTAGCTATCGAATTTATAAGATCTATTTTCCTTTTCCTTGTCCCATTTTCCAATGATGTGGATGAAAAAGCCGATGGCTTGGGCGAGTGCATACGATGCCTCACTGTAAGCCTAGCCGGCTCGGGCATGTTTGAGCCGATTAATGAGGAAAATTGACCCTAGCTTTCGAGCCCCGGATTTTAAAAGCAACTTGGTCATAAGCCAATGCTGCATCCTCCGGGGTTTCATAAGTTCCTAACCACAACCTCGCGCCTTTCCTATCCGGATCTCTTATCTCCGCCGTGAACGTCCCCCATTGCCTCCGTCTCACACCTATGTACCGCCTCCAATCTCCCAACGCATTTTTCTCACGCGCTACCACCATATGCCCCTTTATAATTTCCACCTCGGATTCAGACTTTTCATGGGATATGATTGAAGGGGAGTTACCTAAACTTGAGTTAGGACTATTAGGTAATTCGACGTTGCTTAAATTTATAGGTGAAAAATATTCAGAAAAATCGAAATCATTTAGAAGATGTTGCTTTACTGATTCAAGAAAATCAAAATCAGATAAAGAGAACTTCGTATTAATATTCATTTTTTTTCTCTCTAGATATTTGGATGAATTTTCACTTAGGGTTTCATAAACTATGTTTATTTATACCCTTTGGACTATACATGTAGCGACCTAGTCCCTACATATTATTTTTAAAAATATTTATTGAATTTCTACGTTGGTTCCGTTTTAAGCACATGTATGCTATGTTTTTTTGTTTATATTATTATTCTAATGAACTTGAAGATAAATTAAATAAATGTATGAATTATTGCAAGATGTTACGCCCATCACGATAAAGACACGTTCTTCTGAAAATTTAAGTCATAAAATATAATTATTTGATGAGTGATGACCAAGCTATGCCTAGTATATACATAAATATTTTTTCCCTTTTTTTCCTGTTTCAATTTATGTGATTTATTTTTCTTTAATTTTATTTCAAAAGAATGATACGGTATATCGTTATATTTAGAACAATTTACGTTAATGTTTAAACTATTTACTATCCTTAATGAAATAATTTATACTCATGTTAAATAAGTACTGTATAACTTATTCAAGCAACAATTTCTGTTCAAATAGATTGAGTTTGTGGGAGTATTTTCCTTACGTTTTAGGTACAACGTAACGTAATTAAATATATTTCTCAATAGATGTTATATTAGTGAAATCATTTTCAAGTGTTAATTACATATATTGAATTGCAAATAAATGTTTTTGGTGATATTTAAAATTAGAGTACAAAAGACCTTGATGATTATATATTTTTATTTGTTTTTTTTATACGGCGATGACTCAATTTAGAAAGTTAAGTATCATTTAATAATTCAAATTTATTAAAACACAACATTCCATATGATTATGATTTCTATCACAAAAACTCAGTGAAGTTAAGTGGTACACTACAAGAAAACTGTGAATTACATGGGGATTTTTTTGGAAATTAGTATGAAAATTTGTAGGAAAATAAGTTTCCTGCGAATTTTCATACTAATCCCCAGAAAAATTCTTATGTAATTCACAGTTTTCTTGTAGTGGTAGCGGGCTAACTGGGTGCTTGTGAGGCTTTGGGCCAACTGGGCTAATTTGGACTGGGCTAAAAAGTTATGATTTCCTTCTTAAAATGATTCAAACAAGAGGAAATTTCGCAAATAGCCACAAAAATGAAATTAATTAGACTTCATAGCTATAGCTTGCTCATTATAATTCATAGTTACACGTTAGGGAGTAGAGAGGCGAGCGAGAGAGGGCAGAGAGTGGAGAGAGTCGAATTATATTCGTATATCTGCTAGATAATTGTATATATGTAATTGATATACATATATATAAGAGAAGAGAGAGGCACATGTAATTATAGCTAAAATTAAGCTGCGAGTGGTAATTATTGGAAAATGTAGCTATGTTAGCTAATTAACTAGTAAATGACTTCTCTGCGTAAGTTCCCCTTCAAAATAAGTAGAAACTATCTAATTCCTACCATATTTACTAATCATCCCCGTAGTTTGAAATAATTACATTTTATATTACTAATTAATAATGTCATACCAAATTTCAAATCAAATACACTTAGATATACATGTTTTTTGCTACTAGATACATTGAACAGGGAGAGATGCAAGAGAGAATAGGAGGAAGGCGAACAAGATTTGTCTATGTATTCCAGACACATGTGAATCACACTAAATACATGTACTTATATGTATTTTGTGTGATTCGCAAGTATTTGGTAATAGGAGAGTGACGAGCGAAATTTCTCTATGTGTCTCAAATACATGTGAATCCATTTGGATACTGTATATCTAGAACAAATTACAGATCTCATGTGATCCTAGATACAAGTATTGAAAGTATCTGAACGCACCAAAATCTGATAATATTCGTAATATTACAAACTACATAACGTATCTAAGTAATTAACTCCTAAACTAGTGAAATTTTTATTAATTACCCCAAAAATAAAAATATCTTTGTTCAATATCCGAAATTATTGGATTCAAATTTTATTTTTAAAATATACGAATTAAGTGAGTTTGTTTGAATTAACAGACTCTGTTGGCTAAATATTTTTTTATGTTAGTGACTACTGACTACATTACTAAAATTGTTTGTACTACTATTTCTTGTTTTTGGAAATTAAACGTTTCCAACAGTTTTGCCATCATAATCAATTAATCAATTATTAAGTGTACGTGGTACTAGTAAAAATATCTGAAGTTGACATGTTAGTTTTAAAATTTTGGATGTTAGTTAACCTAATTATAATTTGCAATTGTCAGCACGTGGCTTCCTTTAATTTGTCTTATATTTATGAATTATACACTTTCATTCTTATTCTTCGATGGAAATTAGGTATGCCATCACTTTCTAAATAATTTAATTCAATACGTTCTATAGGATATTTAGTACAATATTGTTTTTGGTGGTTACATGTATAAGGAGCTATTTTTTTTACAATGATTACCGATTGGTATCAACAAATTGATTGAATGATTAGCCAATAATAATTTTTTTAAGAAAACATAGTGTTGCATAGGTAAAATAATATTAGTAATGTCTTTTACATATAATAACGTAATTTTTCCTTTTTAAAATAAACTTTTATCAATTCAGTTTATTTACCACTTCAATTTGTGCTAGTTGACAGAAAATTTAACTCTTCTATGACCAAAAGACTTGGCTCGGGCTTCTCATCGGATTCGAGAGATGTTGTCGAAACTTGAGCTAGGACTATTATTAAGCATTGTGTTGCTCAATTTAATCGACGAAAAACTTTGAAAATAATCTGATAATATAGTATAACTCAAATAACTTTGAATTAATTGAAATTTCAAAGCTTCACTTAAAAATATCTTCCTTAAATATAAAGTTATTCTCTTTTGTATGGTAATGTGCAATGGCGGAGTCACATACACTTGAGGGGTGCCAACTGACACCCCTTTGCTGCATAAAATTATTTTTTTGTTGACAGTAATTGATTTGAAATTCTTTATATTTTGACACACGTTAATCGAAATTTTGAATCCTACACGAGTAATGAGTTGGAGACTTCAAATACATATGTTTTGTTTCAACACTTGAGGGGTGCCAACCAACACTCCTTCGCTACATAAAATTATTTTTTGTTGATTTCTCCTTGATTTGAACTTCTTTATATTTTGACACACGTTAATCGAAATTATGATTCCTCCACGAGTAATGAGTTGGAGACTTCAAATATATATGTTTTGTTTCAACAAGTTCCGTTTTCTACGCCAACCTAAAATTATTAACACAATACAGTATTCTTTTCGTCTACGATGTACAGTGGTTGGAGCCCGAAATTTTATTAAGGGTGTCCAAGAATAATGATGTGTGAATGTAAAAACAAAAACAAAAAAAACATTATATAATTTAGGATTTGAACCCGGAACTCCTTCATTCAAATAGACACCAATTACCACTACATCAAAGGCATAGCTTTTGTTAAGGTTGTCCAACTTTAAATATATATCTTTTAAATGTACAATTTGACATATATATACAATATAATTTTCCGACGAAGGGCGATGGTTATAGGCTTATAGCTACGCCACTAACGACGTAGTACTTACTCCTGATCTTCTCAATACAAGTGAGAAATATTTTTGTTATAGGTATAAAAAAATATTAAAGAGAGTGGACGATAATTTGAAGTGAAGTGTGGCTAATTAGTAAAGTTAGTGGGGAAAATATATCATAATAGTGACACCTTGGTATTCCCACAAGGCCACAAATATATTATCCACTTTAATATTTTTACTTTAATATTAAATGCTCATAAACATCAATATTTTCTACATTCTTCAATTGTTTTCTAATTTTTATGATCAATAACTAGTTTTTTAAAAATAAAATACAAAAAAAAGTAAATGCCCGTTTAAAAAAAATGTCATACTTTTCTTTGTTAATTTGTTTTAAAAAGAATGATCCTTTTTTTTACTATGTTTTAATTTCAACTTTTCACGTGTCATATTTTAGATTATAAAATTAAAGAGTATTTTAATACATTTGATATTACTTTAATTTAGGATCACAAAATTAAAAACATCTTTTATAATTGGAAAAAAGGTTTGAAATATATCCGAACTTTGATCAAAATTGTTGTTACGATACCGAACTTTGGAAATGACCTTTTACGCCTCTGCACTATTTAATGGTGTATTTTAAAAGTATATATGTGCCCACGTGGACATCATAAATATTGCATCATTATAAATAGTAATGTGTCCACGTGGGCACATATATATCTTTAAAATACACTATTAAATAATACAGAGAGTAAAAGATCCTTCATAAAGTTTGATATCGTAACAATAATTTTGGCTAAAATTAAAGTATTTTTCTGACCCTTTTCCCTTTATATTTTTTATACTCTGTATCAAAATTAAATAAGGTTATTCCTTTTTTAATCCGAGGAAGTACTCCCTCCGTCCCTATTTAGTTGTCCACTTTAGAAATGACACACAAATTAAGGCAACAATGATTAGCATAGCGAAGTTACAATTTTACCCTTATAGTACAATTTACAATTCCAAAATAAATTCACTCAAGATAACTAATCAATGTTGGGAAGTTCATAAATTTATTTACTTTATTTATGACAACTTTATTTAAATAAGGGTATAATAGGAAAAAAATTGTTATCCTTTCTTGATTTGTCAAAATGGACAATTGAATAGGGATAACTAAAAGAAGAAATATGAACAACTAAATAGGAACGGAGGGAGTATTTATTATCACTCCCAAATGCGTGGAAGATCTAAGTCTAGTACATTTTCACAAACGTGACTGAAATAACACCCAAAAATAGACAGGAAATAATTATTCTAATGTTTTGTCTTTTTCCTTGTAGACAAAAGAAGTACTCTTTCTAGACAACCTTTAAATAATTTCTTTTTATATAATGTTTGAGTACGAAATGTAAAACTTTCTTTGTTTAAAAAAGAATGACGGAGCTTAATAAAATAAAATAGATTTTCAATCTTGTGGTTCAACGAAATTATGTCAAATGTATTAAAATATCTTTTAATTTTGTGATCTTAGATATGACACGTAGAATATTGAAATTAAAATCTTACTAAGAAATGAAAAAAAGTAAGTCATTATTTTTCAAACAAAAAAATTATTACTCATAATATATATATATATATATTCTACATAAATTGAGATCAAGAAAATACTGTGGTCCCCCTCCAACTATCCAGTGATGTAGATGTTTGATTATGTCGGGCCACTTAAACTTACCTTCTAATATCCACCGTTCAATTTTATTTACTATTTCTTATTGTAATTTTTTTTTTCTATCTATTTCTGTTATCGTACTTACTATAACAATTGATTCAAAATAATTATTGGAATAGATGGTTTTTATTATTAAAAAATTGATAAATTTACATAAATTTTACTAGTTTAGGAGTTAATTAATTAAATACATTATGATTTTACAATATTATGTATCTTATTAAATTTTGGTGCATCCAGATACGTCCAAATACATGTATCTCATGATACATAAGGTAAAATTTGTTCTAGATAAATTGTATTCAAGTGGATTCACATTTATCTCGAATACTTGGCAAATCTTGCTCGTCTCTCTCACATCTCACTCGCTACTCTCCTATATATCTGGCATTCCAAATACATGTGAATTACATCATATACATACAAATTTTGTTCGTATATCTCCCTATTTTAATGTATCTAGTAGTAAACCTGCATGTACTCTAAGTGTATTTTTTTCAATACATGATAGGGAACTTTTAAATTCGAGGTAAAATATATAACATTTTTAAAGTATAAATAATAATAGTATATATAATAGTGAAGTGTGTTTAATTATATAGTTTCTCCTTTAAAAAAATATCATAACTTTGTTAGTCATGCATATTAACTGAAAAATAAAGTTTAAAATAAGTTTCCTCATGAATAAGGTATGCTAATTATCAGGGATTATTATTTGAAGAAATAATTTGTCTTTTAAAAATTAAAAATCCTAAAATGGAGTTAATTTTCATTTTAATTCACTTATCAATTTTTAAAAGATATAAGAATATTAATATCGATCAATTTCTAAGCATAAAATAGAAATTGTAATATAATAAACTATTATCTTTTAAGTTTTTCAAAATATATAGAAATTCACTAGTTAGGATATGACCTGAAAAAATAAACTCATTTAACTTATAATCATGAGTTTGAAAACATGATGACCGGATAAATAATTGAATTATTTTCTCAATCTATTTTTACTTCCTAATTATACTAAGAGTACATGTTTATTAGTTATTACTATAAATTATAGTCATCTTTCAAGGCATTTCTTAAATATTGAGGGGTCGTTTGGTGGCTATATTATAGTTACACATGGATTAGTTATGAGAGAATATTTATTATTATATGCGAGATTTAGGTATTTCATATTCTATCATGCATAAAATAATACGTAATTTTGCTTATGACTTATCCAAGTATTGGTTATACAAATTTCTAAATTGCAAATCAAACTATATTAATTTCAGATACACATAACTTACTTCCTTATTACTAACTATCAAACATGATATTATCTATATATAATTTAATATTTGGATAATTCACCTCAAATATGAATCAAAATAGTGATAAAGTAAATTTGTAATTATTTAAATTATTTTTTAAAAATAATATGTCAATTCAAATATAAACAAGTAAAAATAAATCAAACAAAATGGGACAAATACACACTAAATTAGAGAGTATATTTAAATACCAAAACCACATGTTAGTGGTCCTCATTAGCAAAGCAAAGATTACAGATTAATATGTGTGCAATGAAAATTCAGTTGAGTTTAAGATAAAAAGTATGAGGAGAAAAATCAACGGTGACTGTTCTGGAAAAAAAAAAATCATCACATGTAATAATATATATATATATATATACATCTCGAGACAATGTGCTTGCCCATATGCAGAGAAGGTACAACACCAATAAAATACTAACACTACATAATACCAAAAATATCCTTATAGTGAAACAGACATGTTAATAGAGAGGGGACCTAATAACAAATTAGTTAATTTGTCCTTGCTTCGCCCGATTAGACATAATAATTGATATATAAAGGATAAAAAAAATTATAATATCAAAACTAAAAATGACAAGCATATAACGTAAGATATGTAAAAAAAAATTGAAAAAAATGACTGTTAAAAAATAAGATATAACAATAAATTTCAAATAAAAGCATTACATGCATACATTTTTCTAGTTTTTTTAAGGATAAGTTTTTCAATGATGGTTTAGATAAAACCTCTATATGAATATTCTATGACTTTTGTGGAATATTAGAGATGCCTTTTCAAGGGAATATAGTATCCTTTATACATGCATGAACTAGGGTTTAGGGTTTAGGGTTTAGCCTCCAAGAATTCTAATTGAAATTGAACACGTATTGTAGATTCTCAACTAAAATTGAACACGTCTTGTAGAGTCCAACAAAATTTCAATGTTTATGAATGCCCCTGCTTCAAGACTTGTCGGAGTGCAGACTTGATGAAACTCAAAGACGAGGCTTGAAACACTCATTTTTACACCTTCGCTGCTTTAGATTTTCAGATTTAATTTATGAGAAAAGAGATGAAGGGCAGATTTGGTCCCACTGGGCGTGCCAATTCGTTTGCAACAAATTTTAAACATATGGAAAATAAGTCAACCACACAAATAAAATCTAAAGAAACGTGAATATTTTATTGATAATAGTGCGGGTACAATTATGTTCCTCCCTTTATTCTACTCTCCTGAGATTTATCCATGATTCGATTATTCTACTCTCCTGAGATTTATCCATGATTCGTGGGCCGTTAGTGGCGTATTTCTCGAACTATGATGATTTAGATTTGACCTATATATGAATTTTGTGGAATATTTGAGATGCCTTTTCAAGGGAATATAGTACCCTTTATATAGAAATGAATTAGGGTTTAGGGTTTAGCCTCCCAGAATCCCAATTGTAATTGAACACATATTGTAGAGTCTCAACTAGAATTGAACAACGTGAGTCCAACAAAATTTTAATGTCTACAACCTGATTTTTTTTTCTAAAAAATATTTTAAAAGACTACAAGTTAAAAAATAAGATATAACAAAAAGAATCAAATAAAAGCATTACATGCATACGTTTTTCTAGTTTTATATTGATAAGTTTTTGAAGGAATAAATATAAATAATATAGTTGAAATAGCATAATATGGAACAAAAGATTGTGAAGTATTAAAACAAGGAAAATATATTTATTAGACATTGTCTGTTGAAGACTTTCAAATAACTTCCCCGGAGGATTGTTGAACTTTGGAAAGATACAGTAAAAATATAAATTGAACTAATTTAAAGATATTATGTTTTTTTTACACATGAATCTTCGATATGAATACCTGATGAGAAAATCATTGTACGACTTATACTATGGGAAATCGTATAAAATAAAAAAATCATAATATTCATCACATATGATTAGTTGTGCGACCTTTTTGATATGAATCATTTTGCTTAATCTTATTCAATAATTTTTGAATTAACGACAATCATAAACGCTAACAGTAAAATTCAAAGTTATATTGAACTCATTTTCCGCTTCATAACAAACTAATAGTCTAATATTGTGCAATTACATCCAAATTGAACATTATGTAATATACCCAAAAAGATGAAATTAGGAAGAAAAAAAAATATAAAAAAAAAAAAAAAACATATATATATATATCAACAATGATCAATCTTTTATTCTTATTCATAAAATTCACATTAATTGAAGGAGTAGAAGAACACATATTGTGATAACTCACAACAGAATGTGAAAATAACATGAAAAGAAATTTAGCATATCAATTAAAAAATAAAAATAAAAATAAAAATGACATAGAAAAAGAGAAGTAAACACAAGAATGAGGCAAATATGACAAAACAAGAGTATAATAATTGTTCCACATAAATTTAGAAATTTATAAACAGTTGAAAATATAGATTTCTAAAATGTTATAAAGATAAAACTATGATACAAAATATCATTCTAATTAGGATCCAAACAAATATTAATATTTCAAAACAAAAACAAATTAAAAAAAAAAAGTACCTGAAAATTGCCTAATGATTCACATCAACAGGAGGCAATTGGTAAATTGGTAAGTTGGTGATCTTAGATGTGGGGAGAGGAAAGGTTGATTGTTTTTACTAATAATTTAATACATTTAATCACACTAATTATAGAGAAAGAATAACAAATTTAAGACATTCAACCACACTAATTATAGAGAAAGAACAAAAGATTAATCAAAATATTTAGTCATTAAAATTTCAAAAAAAAAAATAGAGAGAAAAGATAAATGTGTTTCTTGGTCATAGAAACGTGCCACGTCATCTTGCTTATATTTATCTTTATATTATATTCAAATCGATATAGATTTATACCTAATAGAAATGATAATTTAATTTCTTTTTAAAAGGTAGGTGAAACTCACACGCGGATGCTAAAGTTGATGAACAAATGATGTGACAATTAGATTAAAATCTAATTTTTTAAAAAATGTAACACTAGTTAAATTAAATAATATGAAAGGCATCTGAAGAAAAAAAAAACACATAGAACTTAAAAAATAACTATAGTTTGGACATAAATTAAGAATTTATAATATAATTTGCTTAATTATGATGTGTAACTATATATTAGATGGAAGAGAGAAGTGAGCGAGATTGGAAAAAAGAAGAGTCAGGTGAGCAAAATATGGGAGAGTGACTTTGGGCATTGGAAAGAGGCTCAACCATGGCTCATTTGGTAGCTAGTTAATGTTATATAAAGATTAATTATAAGAGAATATATATTATTTTATGCAGAATTTTATTTATTTCACATTATGCATAAAAAAGTATATAATTTCTCTCATGACTTATATAAATATTAATTATACGAGTTTCTAAATTACAAATCAAACATAATATTTATTTTATACATATATAACTTACCTCCTAATTTCTAACTACCAAAAAGAATATTATTTATATATGATTAATACTTGGATAATTCATATCTAACATAATTCAATATAGTGATTTAATAAATTTACTTGGGAGATTTTTATTTATTTTTCAGTAAATTAGACAGTATATTTAATTATCCAAACCATGTGTCAGTGGCTCAAAGGCTGCAAATTAATACATGTGCAAACAATCAGTTGGGTCCATATATCTTCACTAGATACATACGCCCGTGCCAGCATGGGCCCAACATATATCATTTATTTTGTTATAATTTATGTGGTACAGATGAAATTTAGAGAGCCACTCAATTTTTTAATATATATTTTCTTAAAAAATTAAGTTTTTAATTATCGTAACTTATAAAATTGACATAATTTGTAAACTAATATGTTATTTTCTCTGTCCCAATTTATGTGGCATGAATCAAATTTAAAGAATTTTATTTGTGGTACTTTTAATTTTTTAAATTCAATGACATATGTTTTTTTACTAATAATATTAATGATCTAATATTAACATTAGAAATAAAAAAGTGATTTACAGATAAAAAAATAGAGAAATAAAATAATTAAACGTATTACTTATTAAGTAGTACTTATTTGGTTTTTTTTAATATACATTTACCTATTTAAATAAGGTTTTCTTAAATAATAATAATAATAATAATAATAATACTAATTTTAACTATATAAAACAAAATATTTTTGATGACATTTAAAAATATATTTTTTTTTATGTAAGATAGAAGGTGGAATAACTAAAATATGAATCCGAAATATATTTACGTAATACAAAATATTCCTTTTTAATTAACACTAAATTAGTAAATTTACTTAATTAAAAATAGATGTCTAGGCTGGATCTTGAGACCTCGTGCATGAAATGTGAACTCAAAATATTTTTCTTAATCTCAATTTATGTAATACAAATAGAATTTGAAGAATCAATCAATTCTTTTTATATGTTTTTTTTTTTTAAAAAAAATGAAGTTATTAATTTGTTGTGAATTATAGTATCTTTTCTGTAATTTTTTAATAATATATGTTAATCCTATTCCAGTTCACGTGAATAATTATACATATTTTCGGTTGTTAATTTATTGTGAATTCTAGAACTTTTGATGTCATTTTCAAATAATTATAATTTTTAGTTACTAATTATTGTGATTTATAGTATCTTTTACATAATTTTTTTATAATATATATTATTCCATCGGTTCAAATTCATGCGACAATAACAAAATTTAAAAATTCAATTATTTTATTTTAAAAAGAATTAATTTTTTAAAATGTTGTACCTCTAATATGTTTTATAGCTAAAATATATTTATTTCGAAAAAGTTAATTGCCAAAAATAAATGGTGAACCGATGAGAATAAAGAGAAAGAGATTAGAATTGTTGAAGTGGGGTCCATATGTTAAAAGTAAGTTGGATAGTAGTGAAAAGAAAACTGAAAAAATGAGGAATAGACAGAAACAAGGGCCCACATTTTTCGGCTGATGTAATCATGTAAAGAAGGAAATATGGGTGGGCTTTTATGTCCAATAAATGAAAAAGTGCAACTGTAAAACAGTTAAGTACCATATATTTCTACATAATACTAAAAGTAAATTCCTATATTACCCCTGACTAGGGAAGCAGGCATGTTGACGAACAGCTGCTTCCCTAGCCTCTTCTAAATAGTAAGTATAGTAATATAGGGAAGGCAACTGGTCCAAATATGTTTGGCCAAACGACAGTACAAAATTAATATTTACTAAATGACAAACACTAAATAATACTACCAAAAATTTATATAGTGTAAAAGATGTGTTGATAGAGGGAAAATGACGTGAAATGACAAATATTTATATATATATTATTTAATATAGCTATAGTTTCTGATATTTATGATTTAGGTTTATAATTTCTTATATTTTGTTATTCAGTTTCTAATTCTATAAATTCAAAATTTATAAAATTCGGTTCTTGATTGTATAAATTCAGAATTTGTATATGTTTACTCTAGCTATTTGTATTTGATTTGTTGATAAATTTGATTTGGATAAGTTATGAAAAATTCATAACAAATTACCTTATTTGTATATTGGCAAGCGAGATATACAAATGGAGTCTTGAAAAACTCCTAAATGTATAAAAACAAAATTTGTATATACTTACCTTGTTTGTATATAGGCAAGCAAAATATACAAATGAGTAAACGGAATATAAAAACAAAAAATATCCAAGCAAACGAAACTATAACTATTAAGCGTAATTAAATTTAATCTCTTTGCTATTTATGAAAATTTCTCATAGTAGAGAGGGCTTAACAAAAAATTTATACCTACTAGAAATGATAATCTATCTTTTTTTAAAACGTGGGTGAAACTCACACATGAGATATTATAGCAGATGGACGAATAAAATATTGACATGTGGCAATTGGATCAAAATGTTTTCTTAAAATAAGAAGTAACGTACACTATTTAACTAATTCAAAAGAGAGAGGCGAACAAGATATGGGAGAGGAAAGAAAGACCACGAGGGAGTGGATGAATACATGCATGTTGTATTTGTTGGATCAGATTATATCACGAATACAATCGATTTGCATTAACAAATATAATTGTATCAAGTGCATATATTTATATCACATGTTTGTATACTCTTTTATAATACCTTATAGAATACAATTGATAGAACAATATTATATCTCTCATTCGTTCAAGTATACTGAAAATTTAGGTATGAAATCGAAGAGGTAGGTGAGGTCTTCATCATCTCTCGCCTAATTTTTATCAATGATATCTCCCATTCGTACGAGGCAAGAGATAAAGAGAGAGGGGATGAGAAAGGGAGAGAGGAGATAGAGAGAGTTTGAGAGTAAAGGAAATTTTACTATAAAATCCTAAATATAGTTATATAATGTATTTTTTTAATATAATAGTTGTGTTTAAAATCAATAAAGGAAAAATTACTGAAATATACGTCTTATGTTTCCCTTATTTCTAATATTCTCTTCTATTTCTAAAAACCTCTAAAATCCCTTATTTCTCTCCTAATTCTAAATTATTTTATAATGTATCCGAGTTACATATTATGTATCCGATTTGTTTTATTTTTTCAGGGATTAATGTAATTACAGACTAAATAGTGATAGATTGTAATTTCATATTAAAACTATGTGATTCCTAAAATTTATACGATAATAAATACATCACATATTTACCTTACTGTATAATTATTTTAAGAAAACAATAACTTTCAAATAAACCCAAACATGAAGCCTATTCTTCTTCTTTTTCCCAGTATACCATCCCCCACCTACCCCAAATTAAAAGTTATTTTATTTGAGATGCTTCTCAAAGCATTTTTAAATTCTCTTCTATTATTCGAATACTGAAATTTAGTACTCGTTACTCGTTAGAAATATCAATGGATAGATCAAAATATCTAAATACTTAAATTTAATATTTTATAAATATTAAAATATCTGATATTTTCTTGAGACAATTTTTTCAGAAAAATAGAATATAATAAATTAGAACAAAAAATAACAATGACCTATAAATAAGGGAGTACGAACAAAATTTATTAGAAACAATAAACTAGTTTTCGAATCTTTGTTTTTTTTGGTGTGTTTGCTGTACCAAAGTAAAACAAAAAACTGAGGTGATGCTGATATGTGGGCCCTACACTTTAATCGTCTTGAACTTTTGATCTTCGTTTTGTTTTTATACGAATTTTCGCAATCAAAACACCAAACTCGTTAAATTTAAAATTTTACCAATAAAATAAGTGGAAAATAAAAATATTTGAGACTACGTACCTTCGATATCATTTTTGTAATCACTCGGTCCCATTCATGTGACATCAAAACAACCTTAGAAATAGTAGTACGTATGAAAATAAATACTTCTTCCATCCCATTTTATGTAACACTATTTAATTTAGTATGGTGTTTAAGAAATAAAGGAAGACTTTTAAAATTTATAGTCTAAAACAGTTCTTAAATGTTTGCGTGGTTGTAAATCATTTCATTCAGGGTAAAAGATGAATTTTAAAATTAAATTGTTTCTAGTTATAGTAAGGTGAGATTATTTTTGAGACGGACTAAAAAATAAAGGATGACATATAAAATGGGATGGAGGGAGTAAATAATTGTAGTATTAATATTTTCTTTGTCCCAATTTTTATGACTCAGTTCTAAAAAGAAAAATATATTTGATAACAATTTAACTTTAAAATATTTATTTTACCCTTAATGATAGTTTTACTTTATTTTACATATATATAGTGCATAAAAATTAGTAAAATTGAGAGTTCTTATTAGTATAGAATCTATGATTTATTTTAGACTGTAAATTTCAAAAAAAATATTTTTAAACCCCGTAACATGTCAAACTAACTCATAACAATCGAGACAAAGAGTACTATTTTTGGGCACTAGAAAGAGGCTCAAGCATTCAATAAATTACCAAACAACACCAATGCATTGTGAGGATAGTTTGGTAGCCAATTAATCGGTTTGGGGCTAAGTTATTTATGCACTAAAATCATGTATAATTTTTTTAAATTTTAATTGTTATGATTTTCTTTTATGTCAATCCTAAAAATAATACTTTAACATAATTTTATATTTAATAAAAATTTAATTTTAAATACTCATTTACCTTGGTAAATTTTTTTATAAATATTCAAATATTTATTATTTATTTTAAATCATAAAATTTTTAAAATCTTTCTTTCTTAAATTATGTGTCAAATCAAATTATAAACACATAAATTGGATCAAAAGAAATTCATACTTTATAGCAATATTTTAATATCTATAAAATTCAACTTACCTAATATTGCGATTGATTTGTAATTTAAAGACCTCAATAACTAATATATATATATATAAAGTTACATATTTTTTTTATATATGATATTTTGTGCAACATTAAAAATAAATTCTATATAAAATAATATAAAAATTTATTCATATCTAATTTTATATTATTAGTTACCTTCCTAACAAGCACATGTCAAGTAACCCCAGTGAGAGAGAGTGAGAAAAAGAAAGTTAGTATTGAAGTCTGAATTTTTCAAATTCACACCACGTAGGGCTTTATTTGAGAGAGAAGCATTTTTCATAAAAAAACAATCTGTATTAATCTCTAATTAATGAAAAAATAACCTCATTCGTTCAACCATATCCTTTCATGGTGGGACCACATCTTAAGTGGTGGTACAAGAACACGGGATGTGAATAGAGGAAAATGTGCAGATTTGTTCAATCAATAGAGCAAAAAATGTCTAGACCACACAGTATAGTACATTTCAGATTTATTATTTGTTCGACTTTAGTTTATTTATTTCAATATAAAATTTAAGAAAATAGTTTTATAATTTTTAAATTTAATTTTTTCTCAGTTCCTAATTATATGGCATTCTTACTAAAAAAAAAAAAAACTCTTGATATGTGACATGTTACAAAAAATATTAATATTAAAGAATTATCACTTTCAACCAGATATAATTATAAAGGGAGTGGGGTAAGCTTTAATTGAAGCAGGGCGGAGTGTCCCTCTTGAATTGGAGTCATTGAGTCCAGATTCAAAGCTAAAAAAGAATACATAAATTCATTTTAAAACAAACAAATTAAAATGGATAGTGTTTATATTATTAAAAATATTTTAGATTCAGAAGTAAAAACACTCTCTTATAAAGGCGATTTTGTATCTAAGGATATTTATATTTGATATCTCTAATTAAGGATGTAGTTCTTATCACTCTATTACAATTTACAATCTTTATTGGTGAGGGTCGATACTTAATACTCATGCTAAAGGTAACAACAAAAAAAATTACAACAAAACTCTCTTGATTTTAAAAATTGGATGAGTAAAACTAAATAATTATTTTTAGCATGGAGATCAAGTAGTGTGAAACGGAGAAACCAATTAATTATATCTTAATTTTCTAAAATAACAATTATTTTGATCCATATATTTTTAATAAGGATAACGAATAAATGAACTAGAGGAAATAATTGACACATGCTTGTTTGATTGTATGTTTTAAGAATTGGTTATTATAAAGGAAAAATAGTTATTGAATAAAGGTATAGTTGAAAATTACTTGTCCATCATATTAAAAATAAGTGTCCATTTCAAAAAAATTAAGAGATCATTTATACTTTTATATTTATTTTACCCTTGATATTAAATATTGTTCAATATCTAATACATTTTTTCAAAATATTAAATTGAATATATTCAAAGAGTAATGTAATAATATTACTCTTATTATTTATTATTGATTTCTTAAGATGTGTATCAAATCAATAGTGAACAATTATTATTTAACACATAAATTAATATTTATCTTAAATTTCTGTAAAATAATTATTCTAAGACAACTTTTTTGCTAAAGTAATAAGCCTCGTAATTAAAAATTTGAATATACATTGAAAATTAAAACATCTAAATTGATATAATCCATTAAATTTTAATTCAAAACAAATAATAAAGATATTAAATTTAATGAATTTTATTTCCTTAAAGAGTTTATAAAATAACAAAAAGTTACTGCATTTATTAATATAAGTTTGGAGGAAAACTTATTAAAAAATATTATAACATCTAAAAAGGCTATATAAGTCTTTTTAAAAATTATGACCATTTAGCTTTTCTCAATAGTATACTCTATTGGGTCGTTTGATGTGAATCGATAAAAATAAATAGTCATAAAATAAAAAAATAGTGATGAGATAAATTTTTTAAATCTTATTTAATTGTAATATTTGAGATAATTTATCCTACCATTTATATTACAATAATAAAATAAATTATCCCAGAACAATTAATCATCATCTAACTTTTCCTAACCAAACGACCCTAGAGGCTAGATGTTAGGTGATCCATGATGTGTGAATTGAATAAATATAGACTTACTAACCATCATCGGTATCTGAGCTCTGTAACATTGATAATATGAGTTATTTAATTGTCTGATACAAAATCTGTAGAACATACATAATATTTGAGTGAAAGAATCCAAATATACTGAATTCGTTGTTCACCCATGTGCATTATTTAATAATATAACTAAATTAAATATATTTAAAGATTGCCTTAATCGTATAAATATTTATCTAAAAATCTCTCATTTAAAGAGTGGAACTTTAAAAATAAATAATTGTGGAGACTGTTTGAGATAATGAGATCTCATGTCCCCGATATGTGGATCTTGTTTCCGTTTTAACCGCTATTTAATTTTTTTTATATAAATATATTTTTATTTATCTATTAATAAGTTAATTCAATCACATAAATATATATATATTTTTTTAATACCTTAATCTTAATATATTAAATACTTCATATGTGCTTAATTACTTGTCCACTTTTGAATTGACACATATATTAAGAAATCAATTAATAACATAGTGAGTTTATTATTTTATCCCTATTAATTATGAAGTGGATGAAAAGTTCTGCATTTTTAAAGTAATTAGTTATTTAATTAAGGATATAATAGGTAAAAAAATTTATCTTTTCTTGATTTGTCAAAATGAATAAGTAATTAGAAATAACTATAAAAGAAAAAATGAAAAAATAATTAGGGAGGCAATATATGAGATTTTATTTTTTATTATTGCGGAGAATACGAATCTCCATTAAATGCATGATTTGTTGACTGCCACGTGACAATCAGCCTGCAGCGACATCGAAGTCCGTTGTTGCTTCGGGACTCGTGGCCCCACCACCCCACCACCCCTCACCCCCACAACCCCACCCAAAAAAATAAAATAAACCCACCTACCATCACAAAAATAATTATATGAAATTATGAGATGAATTATTATTCTCTCTTCGTTTCAAAAAGAGTGGTCTAGTTTGATTTGACACGAAATTTAAGAAAATAAAGAAAACTTTTGAATCTTGTGGTTCTGAATTAAAATTATATCAAATGTACAAAATTGTATTTTAATCTTGTAGTCTTAAACATGTCACATGAAATACTGAAATTAAAATGTTACCAAAAAAAGAAAAAGGTCATTTTTTTTAGACAGACTAAAAAGGAAAGGAGGTCATTCTTTTTTAAATGGAGAAAATATGATCATACTATCGTTTTGTCTCATAATTTGAAATCACAAACTGAACTTTCAAATTTTCCAAAAAAAATGATTATGAGAATTTCATATTATGATTTTGTATTATTTAAATATAAAAATTGACATGTAAATTTATATTTTGTAATAAATGATGACCACACTTCATATCTATCAATTATTTCATCCTAGCCAACCAAATTTATTCTAATGACTAGTATTACTTGATATACGTGAGAAAATTATCCGTATTACATGAAAATAATATATTAAAGAATAATACACTATACAATTCATGTTCAAATTTATTTTTTATTGAATTAAAATTTAATCAATGAATATTGTTTTGTTTTTTGAATAATTTCGTAATAGTGTATTATATTATTTTAATGGGTTTTTACTCATTTGGTAAGATTAAGGAATAGAGCCATTTTGACGAGTTTTGTGAAGTTTATATGTTGATAAACTAAAAAAAAAAATACAAATTAAACTTTGTATATAACAAGTGTATAAAAAATTTACAACCGATACTAACTAAAAGTTATTCTCTACAAAATAAAACTTAACGATGTTTTTGTTCAACTTAAGTATAGTGTAACAGCTTCACAGTAGCGGATGCAGCATGCAGATATATAATTCATTCAATAAAATTACGATAAATAGTAGATCTGAATTCATTATAATATATAAAATTGACGAGTATCTACATTCATTCAATAAAATTATGATAAATAGTAGATCTGAATTCATTATAATATATAAAATTGATGAAGGAGACAGAATTTTATTAAAAATATAAAAACACACGAAAAAATAAAATAAATTCAACATCCTTCTATATATAAATAACCTTATAAAGAGATTCGGATGAACATCTAGGACGCTTGTGGCTCCGCCCTGTATAGAACAATAAATAGTTTATAAAAGGAAATAATGTCAAATTCATAATAAAGCCATTAAAGGAAAAGGTCATTAAAGAAAAGAGTACATTTATTTACATAATAACCTTGATGAGTCTACTAATTATACGTAATACTTATTTGTTAAACGAAGAAAAAATAAACTTTTGCTCTTTTCTTACATTTGTATCAACATTTGTAAATTCACACCACAAAGTAATTTGGCTTTGGCTATTGAGTTTATCAAATCTATTTTCCTTTTTTTGGTCCCATTTTCCGAGGACGATGACGAGGACGAGGATGAGGACGAGGACGAAGAAGTTGTTGATGGCTCGGGTGAGCGCGAGCGTGAGCGCGTACGACGCCTAGCCGTTACTCTAGGTGGCATAGGCACGTCCGAGCCAATTAAGTCAGGAAAATTGAGCCGAGCTTTGTTGCCCCGAATCTTGTAAGCGGCTTGGTCATAAGCCAATGCTGCATCCTGCGGAGACTCATAAGTTCCGAGCCACAGCCTCGCTCCTCTCCTATTTGGATCTCTTATTTCGGCTGAAAACGTGCCCCACTGCCTTCGCCTCACTCCTATGAACCGCCTCCAATCTTGTGGCGCGCTTTCTTCGTGTTCGCGCGCCACAGATGTTTCCTTCGGTCCTACGGGGGATTCAGGTGAATTTGAGGTAGGATTATTAGGCAATAATGTTGTGCTATCTAAACTCATTGGTGAAAGAGTTTCAAAAAAATCGGAATCATCATCATAAAGAAGATGTGTGATAGATTCAAGTTCATCGAGGCTAGGTAAAGAGAAGATTTCATCATCATCAATTGAAATATTCATTCTTCTTTTGGATGAATGAAATTCTCACTTATTTGATGAATGTAATGTAATAGGCGTAGTTGAACTCTAATGCTACTTATATATAGTACTTCCCCTGTCACGGTTTATATCACCCTTTTTTGTTTTTCTCGAGTCAAATAATTTAAGTTTGATCAAGATTTTTTAAATGACATCTTAAATTTTTTTGTAAACTACTTAAAAAGTACTATAAGTCACAATAATTGACAATTAAAAATATTTATGGTAAAAAATACATTTATTTGAATCTCAAAATCTGAAAAGTATCACATAAATTGAGACAAAGGGAGTACTTAACTTATTCACCTACCACTAGTCCTAATATCTTTGTAGGAATTTCTAAGAATATTTCCCTTCATTGCACTAGTGTTTTTGGGTCATATTTTAACTTTATTGTCTCCACTTAACCCTCACGCTTTGACCGTCCCGTTATCTCAATGTGACAATTGGGCGAATTGAATCGAATTTGGATGGGACATAATGGGTCAAGACTCAACCCAATCCAACCCAAATTTATTTGGGTTAAAATGAGTTGGGTCAAACCAACTCATGAATTCAATTTTTACTAAGTTTTTATTGTTTTATTAATTCTTTTAAAATATTTTAGTAACTAATAAAAAAAAAAAATTCTTTATTATGGCTATATTTAAAATATCAAATTAATAAAAAAAAATATTAACAATAATTTCTCATGAATATTTGAATTATATATCAATCCAATTTTTAATGAGTAGAGCTAAAAATTGGGCAGATTAATAACCCGTCCAAATTTAAATGGATTGGATGGATTGAGTTTGATTTTGTCATTCCTAACACCACCTCCAAACCCCGACTCCCTTTTCCTATTTGTTTCCATAACATTTTATTACTCCCTCCGTCCAACAATACTCGTTCACTATACTATTTTGGGATGTCCAACAACACTTGTCAACTTTATGAAATCAATGAATAATTTTACACTTAGTTTCTAATTTACACTTATAATTAATTATAGTCATTTCTCTATTACATTTTTCAAGACATTATATTTATTATATTCAAAGTGTGATATAATAAAATTACTCTTCTATTTATAGTTTCTTAAGAAATGTGCAAATTCAATAATTGACAAGTGTTGTTGAGAAGGGGGAGTAGATAACATATAAAGACTTGGGAAAAGACAAAGATACCCTTCAACTTTCATTTATTACAGTAAAATCTCACTAAATTAATACTTGGTTAATAAAAAATCTCTTTAAGATAATATTTTTCTCTGGTCTCAACTTGGGCCAATGGAAAAAATCACTCATTTCGATAAGATAATATATTTTTAGAAGACCCCTATATAAATATATGGTCCCATTAATATTATAAATTAATAATTCTTTAAAAGTATAAATATATCTCAGACAATTTAGTGAAATATTATTTTATTGTGTTCTATTTTTTGTTAAAATTTAAATCAAATTGAACCTCATCTCTAACTTTTCTTATTGCATCCGAAAGTTTCGATATTGTCTTTTCGAACTGCACCATAAAATTGAGAAGAGTTCTAAACGCGATAAGTGCTTCCTTATCGTATTAGGTTCCCAAAGTATTATATCATCTTCAACTTTATCATCAACATTATTTTTTTCAATAGTATCCACAATTTCTTCTAAGCTCTAGACCTTTGAACATGTATCATTTTCACCCATCCAACAAGTTATTTACGTCCATTTTATTATGGTAATCGAGATCATTAATCATGACCTCAGGTTAACGAATGATGTTTTCATAAGTGAGTTTATTTATTAAGTTTTTTGAGATTTCATACCCCAATAAATTTTGCGATATCAAAACACTTTTTAAATTAACAAATATTAATTTATCGATTAAATAATACATCTATAAAATAATAAATATTTTATGGTCTCATCTATATTAATTTAGTGAGGTTTTATTATAGTTGACTTTACCTTAACCGTTAAACTGAAGTTACTCTTACCTCTGTCGTTACTATACTTATCATTTGTGCCCCTCTGTGGACGGAAATCCCCAAATCAAATTTGATTTATATTAGGGTGGTGGGTTATTTTTTTTCTAAAATTGGATAATTTTAAGTGATTTGGGGATTTCCGTCCATAAAGGGGCATAAATGATAAGTATAGTAACGACAAAGGTAAAAATAATTTCATTTTAACAGTAAGAACAAAGTCAACTAATAAACAAAAATTGAACGATATTTTTGACCCTTTCCTGTAAATAACTTTTAAGATAATAATTTTTTTCTTATTGCAAGAGAAATAAATAATGAGTTGTAATTTTCTTTCTGAAAAGTGAGAAAGCAACTGTACTTGCTAAAGTTCAGACTTATTTTAGATCACGAGAATCCTTGCCTGATCATAAGAGGTACTCCGTTCCTGTGGCATCATTTCCTTTTTTGTCAATCTCAAAAAGAATGTTACATTTTCTTATATGGTAAGTATTGAAAAATACAATTCCTCTTTTACCCTTGTTGGTCCCACTTAATCTTAAAGAGAGTACTCCAATATATTTATGAGGAGAGAGAAAAGTGAATCTACTTTTTAATATGACTATTTTTTGAAGGGACAATTTGGTAAACATTTCAAAGTCTTCATTTATTTTTTTAAACTTCATGCCCGATCAAATATTGTCTAACATAAAATGGACGTTGGGAGTATTATTTTGTTCTCTCCCCTCTGTTTACTTTTACATTTTATTACTATAAAAATATTTTTTCACTTAAAATTTGTTCAGTTTAAAAAAGTTAAGATATAAATTATTAATGTATATTTATTATTAAGTTTTATTCATTTTTAATATTTTAATGATTTTTAATAATTATTGATATTAAATTAAAATTATTTATTTATTATTTCTTGTTATTTTATTATTTTGAGTTAATATATTTCTCATTACAAAAGTGACTAAGATTTATTCTTCACATTATAATAGGGGCTTAAATATATCTCTATCATACCAAATATGACTCATATATATCCTTTTCATATGTGATTTTCATTATTTGAATTTATTATTCTTATTTATTTATTTATTGTCAAAATATGAGAAATAAAAAGAAAGAAGTACGAATGAAAAAAATAGAAAAAGTAAGAAAAAATTTTAGATTATTTTTTTTACGGCTATATCGTAAATTATATTTTTTTGTATCTTTTAAAACAATTGAGATATTTATGATAAATTTTATAAGAAAGTTTGTGAAAAGATAAATTTGATCATTAAAATAATAAATTCAAATTAGCAGCTGAATTAAAGAAGTAAAAAAAATATGCGTGAGCAAGATCAAATATATCCATACATAAATTTAGAAAAAATATATTTTATACTTTCATTAGAAGAAAATGGTACATTTAAGTCATTTATATGACAATAGGGATATATATATATATATATATATATATATATATATATATATATAAATTCACTTTTGTACCAAAAATATATCAACTCTAAATAACAAAAAAGAAATTTATCAAATGATCAAGTATAGTAGGGGGGCAGCTAATTGGACGGATTGAGATCGGTCTCATCATTCACACAATCTCATATTCATTGATTAATCACGTGAGTAAGCATTTTGGCAACGCATGGCGAATGAAAATACTCAATCTGTCATTTTTTACTTGTCAAATTTGGCTTGACACGTCTATTAAGAAAATATTGATTGGTATAATGAGTTTATCATTTCCTTATTAATTGATATGATTCAAATTATATTTACTCACTACATTTTCCACAGACATTAACTTATGTTAATAAATTGAGGATATAATAGGAAAAAATAAATTATTTTTTCAATCCACTTTTGTACCAAAAATATATCAACTCTAAATAATTAATTTTTTTTTTTTATCAAATGATCAAGTATAGTAGGGTCCGCAAATTGGACGGATTGGGACCGGTCTCATCATACGCACAATCTCATATTTATTGATTAATCACGTGAGTACGCATTCCGATAACGCATTGCGAATGAAAATACTCAATCTGTCTTTTTTACTTGTCAAAATTTGACTTGACACATCTATTAAGAAAATATTGATTGATATAATGAGTTTACCATTATTAATTGATAGGATTCCAAATATATTTACTCACTACATTTTCCATAGACATTAACACATGTTAATAAATTGAGGGTATAAAAAAAATAAAAATTCTTGATTTGTCAAAAATGAAAAATAAAAAGGGAAATCAAATTAGGAAAAATTGGACAAGTAAAAAGGAATAGAGGGAATAAATAATTATGCTCGATAATTTGTCGAATATCAATATTTAAATATGCTAATTCGCTAGTCAATCAATAAGTTTTCGATTGATTTAGTATCAAATTAGTAATTAGTGGGCGGTTAAGTGTATTTGACTCAATCATTTCATGTTTGTAATAATTTTAAACAAAAAAATATTTTAAAAAGAATAATTTTGGGGGTCCGGTGCCACATGTTATATTTTAATTACCTGTTTTGCCATGTCAGCGCAAGTGTATCACACACTTTTCATATATTTTGCTGATTATCAAAAAATACCTAATAGGAACAATATTTGAATAGGTAAAAGTGTTCAATAGGTACTAGTCTTAGTTGAGGTGTCTAAGTGAATTAAGCGGACAACTATAAGGGGTCGTCGATGACTTAAGCCCTAATTAAAATGTCATGTATCTAATTAAAGTTTCATGTATTTGATAAAGTGTACATATTTTTAAGTTAAGATTATTTGTATCTATGAGGAAAGATTTATGATGCTCGAAAAATGGAAATAATGCGTTATTTGCTCCCAACTTGATGTGTTTCAGTTACATTTCATATTTAGATACACATAATTAACTGCATCTGCTTAGCATGTATCCAAAATATATTTATCTGAATACGTCAGACAGATATATGTATATGAACAGAAAAATATGCGTCAGTATTATTAAATAATATTTTTTTAAAATCTAGAAATTAGTAAGAATTAGACGGATTGAAGTATAACGTTTATTTTTAACTTGTTTCAGTTCAAATAACATTGTTCCGACAACATCTATTAGCTCTAACTCATTTTTCTCGCTTAAAATTAAATTCAACTCATCGTAAATAATCTATATCTAACATAAAGCCAAATGTAGAGAAGGTGATGTGGCACCTCTCTAAGGCCACCATTGTTATTTTTTTAAAATCTTTTTTTGACATTTTCTCTATTTTTTTCTTATTTTTTAGTTTAAAAATTAACTATAACCTATTCTATTTATGAGGTTTCATTAATTTTTCTTAACAATCACATTAATTCATTGTCTATAAGTTACTACATTGATTTTACTCTTAATAATATCCATAACTCTCATAATTTTTATGTTCATAACCCTCAAACTTTAATTTGTAATGTCTTATTGTATTCCCCTATTTTTTCCTTTATAAACTCATGTTTTGTTCATGAATACTCCCAAAGTTAGTCTTTCTTTTCTTCATCACTTTTGAGTTGTATTTTATAACTTGTAACACAACAGAAATATATGAAGATAATACATATTTCATCTCAAGTCTATCTTTTCATTTTTATGTAGTTAGTTATGCTTTTATAATTGAATGTGTTTTTTACGTATTCATTATACTTCTCCAAGAAAGTATATATACATGATCGATAAAGAAAATCTTCATGACAATGATATTGAGGTAATTTTTATAGTAGTAGTAATATTTTAAATGCATTATTTCTGTATGGTTGGTCGAAAAGTTAATCTAATTTAACAATTACATAGTTGAGTTTGATTATAATATTTGTTAGATTTCAAGTAATCGTGAATTTTGATTGTTAGTACACATTATTCATTTTTTTGCAAATGCATTGTATAGTATATATTTCTTTCTTCTCTTTTCATATAATTATTTTTGAATTGGTGTAATTGAAATAAAAATATTATAAATATCATACCTATTGTAGTATCATATCAACAATCGTACATAATTTTTTGTGTAAATTAATTAGTTGCATATGATGAGGTCTTTGACACAGTTTCAAGGACCGGAACATGGTGATGGATCTACTAGTAAAGAAAGGCATAGAAGAAAACTTTTTGAAGCATATATAGAAATTATTTTTGCTAGAAATTTTCTTACTTTTAACTTGTAATAGTAGTTTGGTTACACCTATTGATAATGCTATTCAAAAACTTTTGTTTCAAAAAAGAAATAAATGTCTACATAGAAGATTGTAGTCTACAAAAGATAGAGAAAATTTAAAAAGAAAATATATCTTCAATTCAATACAGTAGATTATTATTTCAAAATAACCTCTTATATTCCATTTACCTTATTTCAAAATAACCTCTTATATTCCATTTATCTTACCACTTATATATCAGATTTTGTTTAACTAATAACAATTTACATATGAAGAAAAATGAAAAAAACTATATATTATATTCAGGACGAAAACAAATATCTATATTATCTTCATTGCCTAATATGAATGTATATAAATATTACACACTACATTTAAAAATAAGAAACTATCAATTATATATATATATATATAATCGCGCGAAGCGCGGATAGTTTCACTAGTTTAATAATAACCTTAACTAAAAGGGTATCTACTCCCTCTGTCCCTAATTACTTGTCCACTTTTCCTTTTATAGTTGTTCCTAATTACTTGTCCATTTTGACAAATCAAGAAAGGATAATTTTTTTTGCCTATTATACCCTCAATTAAATGATTAATTACTTTGAAATTATTTGAAAAATGTAGAACTTTTCATTTACTTCATAATTAATAGGGGTAAAATAGTAAACTTACTATGTCATTAATTATTTTCTTAATATATATGTCAATTTAAAAGTGGACAAGTAATTAGAGACAGAGAGGGAGTATAATTTAAAAATAATTTGCTCCTCTATGATTGTTGGAGCATTTAATGTCATTGAATGAATACAAAATTTTTAAACGAGTTGTCAACACCTTACTTATTAACCACATTGTTTTTCCAACTCATTTTCGTTTCTTTCTGGCTCTTTTTGGACAAGAAGAAAATCATTAGATATGATCGTTTTGTTTTCTTCTTTCCCACCCAAATCATGTGAGTTGTCTAATGCAGAGCTAATTTTTTTTTATTAATTTCTATATAAATAAATTTAAGACGTATCAACTACTCATCAATAATTAAAATTGTTCCGATTTCAGTAATTTATAAATACTGAGAAGTGATATGGAGAGTGTAGGTTGTTTAAGAAGAAAGATTTAGTAGTTATTTATTTATCTTTTATCAATTGTGACAATCCTATTATGTATTAAAATTAGAGTACTTCTTTACGGGGATGGAGTTACTGAAGAGTCGTTCGACTTTTAAGTGACCAATTAAAAAAAGTTTTTATCGTTTTCTATTCTCTTCATCACTTTCATATTGACAATTATAGCAAAACAAACTTAGAAATGAATCTGATGAAACATTTAGGTATTTATTCAATTTATTAATCATTATAAATTTTGAGAGAAAATGATTGATCGTTGCTTCTATCCCGGAGGCTCTCCAGCCAAGAAGACCCTCATTTGGTCTATTATTTCTTCGAAAAAATAAAGCGAAGTGAAGTGCATAAACAAAGAAGTAGTCAATTGACTATTTCTCCCCACTTGATCGTTCTTCGCTGTGCGAATAAATAAATTTTGAAATTAATTCTTTTCTTCTTTAAAATGACTTAAAATATTGTTTCTTCATGAACATTAGTCACTTTTTGGTAAAAAATCACTATCACTCACAAAATTTAAAAAATAATTCAAGTAAAATATATGTCCCAACTCCCAACACAACTTCAACTTCAAAGAGACTCCAATCTATGGCCAAACGCTAACAATAAGTCGCTAGTTAGAGCTGCTCCAATCACGCAATTCACATTGCTATCAAATATAAAGTTATAATTTTTAAAAACAACAATAGAGACAAAATTTTAAACAGTGTCTAATGAGTCATTTTTCATATATTTAATTTTACTTGAGTAGTGTGGTATAAAATTTCTTTATGTACTTTTAATTATTATTAAAGGAAGGGAAAAATAATAATAACAATAATAATAAATTTAATATAATTTCACAAGTAAATTTTTTTTGAAAAAATTACAAAATTATCATCTTTATTTTGAAAGGATAAAGAAATTACTTTATTCTCCGCTCAAAGAAAGGGAAAAGGAAAAAAAAAGTCATCATTACTATTTTATTTTAGGCCTAATCCATCGGTGCCCTTAAAGTTGATACGAAGTTTCACTTGGACACCTCAATTGAACGATGTTCATTCTAGACACCTCATGTACAGTTCAATTGTGTCATTTTGATACTTTTTTTTCAATCAACAAAATTATATGAGGTGTGTATCACATTCGCAAATGACGTATAAAGTGACAAATTAAATTAAATGATGACACTCCCTGCTACCCATTTGCAGAAAAATACCCCGTGCCCCCAGCCCCCACGTCACACTGCCTTGTCCAAGCCCTTTTTTGGCATAATATCTGGGCACACACGCACTTACACACTATCCATGAATAATTTAATACTTAAATCTCGAAATGGGTTTATTCTTAAATTTCTAAAATATTTTTCATCATTTTATTGTAACTATATTTATTAACCATTGTTGGATGTTTAAGTTTGCAAAAATGGTAGCTTAAAATGAAGAAGAAGAAGAAAAAAATTAAAAAGTTGACTAAATAGAGTTTTCACGCGAAGTCAACGAGTGTATTATACTTACTAAGCCATGTAAATAAAAAATGTCAAAATAACACAATAGGAGTCAACATAAGGTGTCTAAAATGAACATCGTCCAGTTAAAATGTCTAAATAAAATTTTATGTCAACTTTAAAGGACCACCAATGAATTAGACCTTTATTTTAACCTAAGAAAAAGATCCATGTCAATATCTCTATACAATAATACAATAAAGGAAAGCAAAGTGTAAGACAAAAAAGTAACCAGCATAAATTTTGTGGAGTTGAGTTTTTTTTTTTTTTTTTAAAAATAAAATAATTGACAATGTTGTCTGTTTATGAAATTTAGTCAATTTCTTTTATTAAAAAATCTTTGAAAAAATTTTAAGTTCCAAAAACTGGTCATATTAATTTTTGGTGAAATTTCATTTTCACTCACAAAACTTTTATAAAAATTCAAGTAAAATACATGTTCCAACATAATATCAAGCTTTAAAAACTAGTTTTCGAACAACATCAAAAATTGATTATTTTTTTCAAATTTTAACTAAATCAATGATCAAACGCTAACTTAATTTGTATGGGTATTCTATGCATGTCTGATGTCACAATTAGTCGCTAGTTTAATGATTTGATTAATCACGCAATACAAATCGCTATCTAATATACAGTTATATTTCTTTTTACAATCTCATTAGAGTTATTAAAATTTATCTAGTATTACAATATAGACAATTATAAACAGTGTCTAATGTGTCCCCATTTTTTCATATTAAATTTTAATGGAGTAGCGTGGTATAAAATTTATGATTTTTAATTGTTGTTAAAAGGAGGGGAAAAAATAATAATAATAACAATAAATTTAGTTTAATCCCATAAGTAAACTTAAGGAGGATAAAATGTATAAATATTTTATCTTTATATTTGAAAAGTTAGAGAGATTGTTTCCGACTCCCAGTTCAAAAAAAAAAAGAGAAAAGAAAAAAAAAAACCCATCTCCACTATTAACCTAAGAAAAAAATCGCCTATAATACAATATCAACTTAATTAACAAAAGTAGTAGGACACCTGATTCGGTCTTAAGCGTGTGGGAGAGGTGACCTGTGAAATGACTTTTTTTCCAAGGTTATCAGGAGTTCACCCGGTGTTTCATGTCTCTATGTTGAAGAAATATCATGGTGATTGCAACTTCATTATACGTTGGGATTCGGTCCTGCTTGATGAGAATATGTCTTATGAGGAGGAACATGTAGCTATTCTAGATAGGGAGGTTCGGAAGTTGTGGTCAAAGGAGATTGCATCTGTAAGGGTTCAGTGGAAGAATCGGCCGGTTGAAGAGTCCACTTGGAAGACTGAGACTGATATGCACGGAAGATATCCACATTTTTTTTGTCTAATCAGGTATCCTTTCTTAGCCTCGTTTTTCTCTTGACTGTTCGAGAACGAACAATGAGTAAATTGATATCTCATGCAATGACCCATTAGGCCGTTATGAGCACTAAAACTTGATTTTAAACCCTCAATTTTGGTATCTCAATGTAGAATTTTAACTTATTTACGTAATCTACAAAAAATAATAATTAATATCCCTTTATAAAATTTGATTTTAAGCCTTCAATCTTGTTCAGTCATACCAATTGATTGGTTTAACTGCATATATTTTCCACATGAGGTCCGTATACATATTTAATTAAAATTTAGATATTCTCAAATTAAGTTTACGTTGTTACAAGTTAAATAGTGGCAACAACAGAAAATGGACTATCCATCTACTCTTCAAGATTTTATATTAAAATAATTTTCACCAAAAAAATAAAAAAATAAAAAATCAGTCAATTAAGTGACAATCATTTCTGAATTATTCAGATTTATTTGGGGTAAATAAAAATCTTAGCACGTTATTATTATGTTGTTTTCCTGGAAACATAAAACTTTTGGTGATAACGAATGCTGCCAAATGTCACAAAAAGTATATTCTAATGTTTTTACCTAATTTAGTGTTTGCAACATTATTGAATAAACTATAGGTCTGGCCTTTTAATTTCGATGATTAATGAGATACAAAAAAGACAGCTTGGCGTAAGGAGCGGTTCAACAAAATTCGTGCCATAAGGCCAAAAATTATTTTGACTCATTAGAAATATTTTTTTTGAAAAATTAAGTATTTGACTAATCCTTAACTGCTTTTAAATGGAAGCAGAAATAGTTTTGAAGAATTTAAAAATTTCTTACATATATACATATTTATAAATATTTTCCTTATTAATTAATTAACATATCTCATAAGTTTGGTTATTTTTCATTCAAGAATTTTATTTTTTATTTTTTATTTTTATATGATAATTTTTTATTTATTTATGTTTTTATATTATTAATTATATTTTATATTGTAGATATAATTTTACGTATTATTATACAGTATTAGAAATAAAAGTAACAACAATATTTTTGCAAGATTATAAAAAGAGAGAAAAAATAGCAATTAAAGATTTAGACCCTCCTAAAAAAGTACTAAATAACAAAATTTATTTTCTTAATTTATGTATTATTTTATTTTAGTTTAAATTTTTTAAAACTTTAGCGTATTATAACAAAAAAAGAGAAAGATAATAGCTAAGATTGAATCCAAGAGAATAGGTAACAAATAATAATAATAAAAAAATCTTGTTTTCAATATTTTTCAACAATATTTATCTATGTATAATATTGAATGAAAATTTGAATATGTACATTTTAATTAATTAAATTAAAAATGTAATTAAAGTTTTTGTATTAGATGTTTAAAATAGTTTCTCTCTATAAAATTATCTTAATATTAAAAGCACATTGATACTTGCACTTTTTCGTAATTTGACTCTCAAAAGCAATTTTTTTCAAAAAAATTAGTCAAACACAAATTGCTTATCAAAAGCATTTTTCAAATGAATTTGCCAAACACATTTTTATTTTTTTGAAAAACACTTTTCTAAAAAGCTATATAAAAAAAAATGATTCTAAAAATAAGCAGTTTTTAGCAGGAATGTCAAACAAGCTCTAATTCTTTTATAGTCAATTTTTCAAAAAAAATAAAATTCAATTGATAATATAACCAATCATGAGATATATATAAATTCTAACAAATAATAGTAAATAAAATACACCTATAATACAAAAAAATATTTAAAATAACAAAATTTTGATGAAAGAATTTGAATTATTTGCTTTTAAGGTCAATTATTTATTTACAATTCACTTATTTTTAGGTCTACTACATTATTACCCAAAGCCTCAAAGTCTACTTACTTCACCCAAAATTGGGGACCCAAAATAATTTTGGGCCTAAAGCGTCCATTTGATATGCTTTACCCTTGGGATAGTCCAGTTTAGCGCTCTAAGTTAGCGTTTGACCATAAATTTTATAAATATTATCTGAGTTGAATTTCATCATGTCTTTGGTAGTATTTAAGAAATATATTTATTTTCTAAATAAATATAATTTATATCCATAAGTTTTAAAAACTATTTAAACTAATCATAAATTTATATTACATAGCAAGATAGAAATGTTGACATAACAAGATTCATGGTTAGTTGGATCTTGGTTGCGGCAATTCATAAATAGTCTCCATGATATTGGAGCAATGTGGTAGTTCGGAGTGACTGCAACAAGCATCATTCCATACATCGTGAAGTAGACGAAGCACATGACTCTAATTTGTTGTCGTGAGCCGATTGTTTGTCATTTTCATATTCCATCAGTGCTTTGGTGTTTCCATAAAAAAATATGTAATATAGTGCAGACAACTACTATAGAGGTTGTTTTTGTAAAAGATAAAATTTGGTATAGAATTTAAATTTTAGCTCCCAAATATTAGTTTTTTCTAGTATTTGAAAATTTCGATTATTTATTAAAAAAAACTATCAAATAGTGACGAATTGTATTAACAAACACTATTTGTCATATTTTCCCCCAAATTTTACTATCTATGGCCGAACCGGTCCTAAGCTGTTGTCAGTGTGGGGCTTATAGAAAATAAGTAAAAATTACGTCATATATGTATTTAAAACTTTATTGTACAAGTTAAAAATGTATTCTTTAATACTTACTAATATAAGAGTTTAATTACAAGTCTTTAAGGATTATTTTATATTAAATTAATTTTTATTTATTTATCTCAATTGCAATGCAAGAGTAAAAAAGAAAAAGTATAGTTAAAACTCTCCACGTCCTTGTCACATGAAAATAATTTTATTAGTTACGTTAAAATTTCTTTCAAAGTATAATTCATATGTAATTTACTAGGGAACTTTTTAAAGAACAAGCTGAATTGTGTTAAAAATATTATTAAATAATATAAATACGCTCTCTATAATGTAAATTTTTAAATAAAATGATTACACATTTTAAAATAATATTAGAGCAGATACACAAAAATAAAATATCAGACCTGCATGTGGGAGGGTATGTTGTAAATCTGCTAGTTAAACCAAATTTGACGGATTCCAAAAAAATCAGACTGAACCCCATCCACTAATAAATGGTCTGATCGCTTGATCGCTGGCCAGTGCATCCAACCTCACCCGATATTAAATTATACTTTCTGTCCCTAATTACTTATCCACTTTTGAATTAATACAACTATTAAGAAAATAATTAATAATATTGTGAGTTTACCATTTTATTCCTATTAAGAAAGGGAGTTTGTTTTAAAAAAATAAATTGTGAGACTGGCTGCGCCACTTTTGGAAAATTGACTTTTGGTTCAATAGTAATATTGATACAGAGAAATTTAAAAGCATGATTCAAAATTTGTAGATTTTGTAATTTAATTCAAAATTTTATTTTCAATTTAAATTGGTGAAATTAGAGATAAGTAATTTAAACTTGATAAGTGGCTTTTGGATAATTGGATCTTTGCAGTTCTTAATGAAAAAAATTACTTAGGGAATACTTTTTAATAAATAATTATTAATCTTAATGATATTTTTATTTATTTATTATCATTATAGTAATATATAATAATATTATGATAAATATGATAGTTATTAAAAGTGAATTATGCATGCAATATAAATGTGTTATCAGTGTTTTAAAATGTATTAAGCTTGTTTGGTAAGAAATTAACACAATGTATTATAATTGTATTAAATATATTATCTATGAATAAAACTTGTATTATATGTTATTTTATAAGTTGTTCTCTTTAACACGTGTTAAAACTATATTATAGATGTATTATAAGTGTTCATTGAAAAAAAATAGTATAACTATTGTTATAATTAGTAAATATTTTCTTAAAAAAAGATTTAAAAAAATAATTAAATCAATCCGGCCCACAAATCCCTTTAAAGCCCATGGGCCCATGACTCAGCCCAACAGTGTAAACCTAGAGAAAAGGGGTACACGAGTTGTGGGCTAGGCCGGACAACCAAACTCAACTATTGAACCCGGCCCGATCCGATATTGGAATTCGATTTTCTTATTATTTGTATATGAATTTGTTGCATTTGAGTAAAGAGTCTTGCAGAAATAGCATCTCTACCTCCCTGAGGTAGTGGTAAGGTCTATGAACATTCTACGCCCAGACTTCACAGATAGGATTTTATTGGGTATGTAATTATTGTTGTTGGGATGAGCTGATCCGATCCGATCAGTTGACAACTTTAATGTGTTTTAATACAAATGCTTAGCAAATGAAAAAGAATCAGACCTACATATGAATAAATATGATAAAAATATAATTAAATAATAAAAATATGGTCCATATAATACTTAATTAATTGTAGAGGATCTTTGTAGCTTTGCTAAATAGATTTAAATTTACGTGTATTATTAGTGTCATGACCCGATTTCTCGAATCATGATGACACCTACTATACCCTACCAGTAGATAAGCCAACCCGAAACCCAGAACATCAAGCAATGAGTGTAAGGGTAGAAACTAGCGGAAACAATAAACTAAACAAGGACAACAAGGCGGAAGCAAATCAAAATAAATATATACAGAAATCCCTTCCAGAACCTGGAAGTCACTAGTACAGAGCTATCTAATAAAGAGTACAAGTCCCAATAGTGGGCCACAACAGAGCGTGTCTCAAAAGCAACAAGACTAGCTAAACCAAAAGAAGAAGGAAGAACAAACCCAAAACGCTAAGTGCTCGCCTTCGTCTCTGAGTCACAACTGCAAAAGAAGGCTGGAACTACTTATCGCTGATAACTGGTACTGGGACCTGCATCACGAAATAGATGCAGAGCGTAGATTGAGTACCAATACAACAGGTACTCAGTAGGCATCATAGGCCGACTGAGCAAAAAGGGTAAAAACAATATGAAAGGATAGCATCTAGACACAGAGATGTCAAAACGGATACGAAAAGAAAGCACACGAGAGCATACCAGAAATAAACTAAGTACAACTAAACTAAACCTAACTGGACCCCCATAATCCCAGAAGGGACACTCGTGCGCAAGTTCAAATAAAACCTGAACGGACCCCCATAAGCCTGACAGATACACAGAAAAGCAAAGTCTACTGAGAAAGAAGAAAACCAGGCTCCCAGCCCAAAGTAACTAAGATAATCCATCAGACTCCACCCAGCCAACAATGCACTCCCAGCCCAGCTAGAAAGAGTGACCTAAGGGGGCACCCAACCAAACAGTCCACTCCCAGCCCAACTAGAAAGAGAGACCCGTGAGTTAGGTAGATATTGCGAGTCGTCCTACCATGCAGTCCACTCCCACCTGTAATGACCCTCATGGTCATTTCTGTGTCTTGCCTTCTGTGTGTCGTTTAGAGCGTTCCTATAGCGACCCCAAGTCATTTATGACTTGCTGGGACTGACAGTTCGGTCACCAAGTCGTTCATTTGGTCTTGGTGCAGTTTTTGTGTTTTGGAGCTTATGAACCTTGAACGATCATTTTCGATCAAAAGTTCAAGAAGATGATATCGGAATCCAATTCTGACGATTCTATCAGCTCCGGAAGGGTCATTTTAGGCTAGTAGCATGGTCGACATGACTCCCGATCTCTTTTGTGGTTTTTGACTTAAAATGACATTTGGGTGTAGAACCCACTTTTTATCAAGATGACCTTGTATGGAAATTTTGATTGCATCATTAAGTCCAGAATATCAAATTTGGTATGGTTGCATATCTCGTTTGTGTGCACAGCATGCCAACCATGCTACTAGCTTAAAATGACCCTTTCGGAGCTGATAAAATCGACATAATTGGATTCTGATGTCATATTCTTGAACTTTTTATGGAAAATGATCGTTCAAGGTTCATAAGCTCCAAAAACACTAAATCTCGCACAGAAGCCAAACGAACGACCAAGTGACCAAACTGTCAGTCCCAGGAAGTCATAAATGAGTTAAGGTCACTACAGGAACGCTCTAAACGAGACACAAAAGGCAAAACACAGAGATGACCAAAAGGGTCATTACAATTAGTGCCATGAAAGTTTTTTTTTAGGGTAAACAAAGACAATACATTAATTTAACTTAATATGAGTCATTACATATAAATGGCATAATAACTTGTCTTGTTGGGATTGTTCTTGGGGTGAGTTATGAGTATCATAATAATTGTTAATTTTCAGATTCCGTAGCAGTCTTTTCAGCCAAATAAAAAGAGTTTCTATTTTGACTATTTCCATTTTATTATTTCTCTCGTTTCTTTTTATTTATCATATTTTAATTTGACATACCTATTAAGAAAACAATAATTGATATAACAGAAAATTATTGTTAATTGATTAACTCAATGTTGAAGGTATAACAGAAAAATAAATAAATTTTATCACATGATATTAAAAAATATTTTTTAATTCTGACATGTCAAATTTATTTTAATGATAAATGTGTCACGATTCAACCCACCGGGCCGTGCGGGCACCCACTCTAATACCTAAGTATAAGAACCGTCAATCCTAATGTTTTAAAAATGCGGAAAATCAGGAATAACTTATGAATAAAAGAAATTCATATAATATAAAAAAGAGTATAAAATGACTCAAAGTTCAGACTTGTTAAGAAATTAACTCCCCAAGGATCTAGTCTAAACAGGTACAAGAGCTACTAAAAGTACAACGTAAAATATGATAACGAACAGACAGCTCCCACCATGCGGAAGGAAAAATAGAAGTTGTTGGAGATTTCTTTCGCCTTCACTTATAAAACATCACTGACCCTGCAACCAAACTATGCCAAAAAGGCATAGAATGAGTAGTATCAGTACAACCACACATACTGGTAGGCGTCATCGGTCAACCCAAATACTCACCATATAATACAAGAAATCAACTGGCGAAACATGCAATAAGACCAATCGCTCCTTCACCTTTATATTTTGCCTACTCTTACCATTCTGGATATTAAAATCAGGCTAGTTCACTTGTGTAACATCTCACAATTTGAAATAACTAGGAAGAAGATAATAATTGGAAATAGTCATTTTTGGAAAAAGAATGAAAATATAAAAATTTGTTTAAGTTAGGAAAAGTTGAGTTTTTATCAACTTCAAACGGTCATAACTCCTAGCTCAAAATGAGTTAGGTGTACTTCCAGATATGGTTGGAAAGCTCTTGGAATTATCTTTCCAAAGCCTCCAAGTTTGCGCGATTCCGAGTCAGTATGAGTAAGTTATTCCTTTCGAAAGTTGGGCTGTTGGATTAAGGAAAGTCTAATCCAGATTTTGGAAGGGTAATTTAGTCTTTTCCTTACCTAATAATTCTAATTCGTTTTTAGGAGTTTAATTGGGGTAAAGTCAGATTTTATTCAATTTAGAAAAGTTAGAGTTCACGCTAGGGCTTGGAGAAAAGAGAAAAGAGGAGAAAGGAGAAGAAGAAGCAAAATTAGTCGACTTCATCAATGATAGTTTGTGGATTTCGTCGGGGGTGATCCCTATAAGGTATGTGAGATCACATAGCGTTAGGTTAGTTCACCCACACGCCAATCACGATTTAATTCAGCGAATTTAAGTCTTTGAAGGTTTAGAAATTGAGTTCTTGATGAACATTGTTGAAGGTTTCTTGAATTCTTGTGGGTTGTGTTGTTAAAGTTTCTTGATGATTTGATTCATGTTTCTGGGTGTAATTTCGAGTTAGATCTATTGTATATTGAGGGTATTAATGATTCTAAGTGTTTGGGAAAAGAACCATTGAAGTTTAGAGGGTTTAGAGTTGAAAAATGAGCAAGAAAAGTCGTCAAACACCTAGGGAAAGGGGTGGGGACTCGCGCTAGCCCCATGAAGGGTCTCTGAAGTTTACCCCTTGGGGTTATGCGCCAGCCAGAGCGCCCCAACATGTTCTCTGAAGTTGGAGAGTTGGCGCCCCGCGCTTCTCAGAGCGCCAGTTCTCCCCATTCATTCCCCACCTTTTAGTATTTGTTCCTTAGCAATGTACCAATGTTTTCTAGTTGATTCCAACACTCTTAGGTACATATAAACACCATGAAATCATCCATAAACATGAGATCATGAACCTTGAATCCATAATCTCATTCAAGGAAAGTTAGGATCAAAGTCAAGAGAAGTTAATAGTCAAGTCTAGAAGTTAATAAACAAGTCAAGAGAAGTTTATAAAGTTTTCAAAAGTGTTTCACAAACGTTTTAACTTTTTTTTAAGACTTAAAGTTCAAGTTAAGCAAAGAGTAAATTTTGAAGTGCATTTTTCTTCAAAAGAGTATATCGGGACTCTGTATTCCCAAAGAGTAAATGTTTTCACATTTAAACAAGAAAGGAAATTGAGATTTCTAAAAGAGCCTTTGGACTAGTTTTCAGTAAAGAGTAAGAGTAAAGTTCATTCTTCAAAGATTATACGGTAACTAAGTATTCCCAAGAGTTAAAATATTTTTTCACATTTGAGCAAGAAAGGAAACTGAAAAACTAGCTCAAAGGCTCTTTTGAAATTGCTGTTTCCTTTCTTGTTTAAATGTGAAAACATTTACTCTTTAGGAATACATAGTCCCGATATACTCTTTTGAAGAAATGAACTCAACTCTTTACTCTTTACTCTTTGCTTAACTCAAAACTTAAGTCTTAAAACAAAGTTAAGACGTTTATAAAAGACTTTTTAAAATATTGTTCATGCCGAATTATGGACGTGAACGACTCAATGCAAGGTTTTCAATAACAATAGATGGAACTTAATACTTGGAACTCAAGAACTTCAATGTACTACTCACTTCAAGAATACTCAACTTAGAGGGTTCATGCTGAATTATGAACATGAACTAGTCAACTCAAGGGATCAAAGATACTTTTCATCTCAAGACAGTCTTGATAGGGTTGCATGCAGAATTATGGACTTGAATAACCCAACTCAAGGAATTCATGGGTAACATGTAATAGTCCCATGATTAGGAATATAATCTCAAATGGGTTAGAAACTCAGTACTTAAGACTTTGGACATGAAAATATTACTCCTCTCATAGATACTCAACTTCTGGAGTTCATGCGGAATTTATGGAACTCATGTATACAATTTTTCTCATTCATACTTACTTTCTCAAAATTTAACTCAAATCGATTATGGATCTCCAAGGATTCACAATTGAACTCAAAAATTTCTTGAACTCTACTCTTAACTCTCTCTTGAATGTGAATTATGAATTCAAGAGTTATGGTTCATGCTATGAAAGATCTCATGATGACAAAATAGACTCATATATACATTCTCCTCACTCTCATTCTCACTTACTCGAGTCTTGAAACAAGTTACTAGAAGTTGTAGAAGACTCCACAAAATGACTCAAATGGACTTTCTTAGAATGTTCGAAAGAATTCTCAAAACCTAACTCTTAACTTTACCTTGAATTTGAATTATGAATTATGAATTATGAATTCAAGGTGATGATCATGTTAGGAATGATTTTAGGTTTTTAGAAGTAGCTTAGAGTAGTTAGAATCGAAAAAGAGTGAAGATACCATTCAAAAGAACTCAAACGGAGCAACCGATTGCAAATTGGACGAGGCAGGCGACCTTGGGGCTATGGGTGGCACGGGGCGTCACACCTTAAACTTCAGAGCCTACTTTGGGGCACTCTTGCTGGCGCGACACGCCAGGCCCCAACCCAGAAAACCTGAGAAATTTCTTTGCTCGTTTTCTCACCCTAACTAACCTAGAATCGAACGATTTCTTCCCCAATCACTTAGAATCAATTACTTAACATAAGTACACTCTAAAATACTCAATACATCCCGTAAAATCACTTTGATCTCAAGAAATCATCCAAAACCCAACACACCAAGATTTAGAATGAACTTCATGAACACCTATCAAGAACTCAAATCTTTCAACTTCAAGAATGAAATTTGCGCTGAAAATAACATGTTTGGCGTGTGGGTTAACAAACCCAACACTATGGAAGCTTACATACCCCTTAAGGATTAAACCCATGGCGAAAATCCGTAACAAGACGCAAGAATCTCGACGAACGCTTGATCCTCTCCTCTTTTCTTTTCTCTTATCTTCTTGAGCTTTCAACTAAAACCCTAGGGGTATTTTAGGATTATAAAAGTGAATCTAATAGGATTAGACCCTTAAAACTTTACCAAAAAAGAATTAAATCTGATTTGGTAAGGAAAATTCCAAAATACCCCTTACTATTTTCGGCTAACTTTCCTTAACTGGACAACCTAACTTCTGAAGGCAATATCTCACTCATCCGACCTCGAAACTTAGCAAACTCGGCGGCATTCGAGAAATAATTCAAAGGTCTTTCCTACGGTATCTTGTATAACATCTAACTCATTCTTTTCTAGGAGTTATGATCATTTAAAGTTGACCCAAAACTCATAACTTAAGCATAACTTACAAAATTTCAGATTTTGCTATTTCCAAATTAGTTCTTTTTCGAACTCAAAGTGCTACATCTAGTGAGCATAACATTTAACAAATTTTAATTGCTCGATAAAATCCTACTCACAACGAAGGATGGTTCAAGTCTTAGCTCAAAAATTTTCTGGGGTGTTACAATATCTCCTCCTTGGGATCATTCGTCCTCTAATGACGACTGGACTGGGTATGGAATGGGGTTACTCTTACCAAGGTCTGATTCTAATGGTACGTTTTCACTATATTCAAGCTGAACCCAAATTCTAAGGTTCGGGTTCTATACCTCTCTACAGGGAATCTCATCCCAAGACTACTACTCCTTACCACCACATTGGCTTATATCAAGAACCACCTAATGTTTAACACCACCACCTTCATTTAGTACTCTAACAGCTCCATGGACTCCGACAAACCAGATCTTTAAGAAATTCTCAACACTTGACTTGATTTCTCATCTCGTCATCTTCCCCTTAGGTCTAAAGCTGACACTTGAAAGCTATGGATCCATTCCACATTGACAATTCAACTATACTACCTTGGCACACATGAGAGAATCATTAACTTTTGGAACCTCATCGGGTAACATATCATCTTGGTACAACCTCTTAATGCTCTTGTTACTCTTGTGACTTTGCCACACTTCACTGCCCTTATCTAAAGGTTAGGGTCTCTCACCTATACCACTCATATTCATTGCAGCTTATCACCTCAATTCCTCACTTACTCTATATCAAGTTTTCTAGATTGAATCTCAAGACTAACATCATCACCTTAATGTGTCCATTCTTTTGATCATGACACTCATATCGAATTCAAGCTTAATATTTATGACTAAACCTGAATATCAATGTGATTGCTCGCTTACTATACTAACTTACAACTACTAGATACAGATTCAGAAACACTCGTCCACTAGGACCTTATGACAAATAGTCAATCCTCATCTCTTAGTATTTATACTTTGAATTTACTATCATATTTCCCTTCACAACTTGAGTACTATTCACTTTTTCACTATACATCAATGCCTAATTAGTTCTATAACACTTTGAATACTACGGACTTTCCCTTAAAGATCATAAGCCTAGCTTAGATCTATCACTTCATAAATATTCTGCTCTCTTGTTCAACATATGAATTTAGTCTCCTTTAATACGATAGCACATCGACATCAACTCTATTCTGGTTAACAAACATATACTCTATCTCATCTTGACTAGTAACTTTTACTCTACCGATAAGGGAAAATTCCTCATCAATAACTTACTGGGTCCATAACTATAATAATAAAGCTATTCAAAACATTATCTACCTTTCTTAAATCACTAAACCTCTGCATACTTTCCTCTAACTTTTCTGAGCTCTTTCACTACTACTGTTCATGATCTCGTAACTCATGTTACCTTTTGGGGTGAAAATATTACACAAGCTTTAAACATACATCCTCATAAGGATCTCAGCTGAAACAAGGCTTAAAGAAGAGAGTACAACTCACTTTTAGCTCAAACACACGATTCATATAATCATGGGTGCATTCCTCTGAAACTCAACTTATAACTCACTCATGGGCTTCTCTCAAGCCCCTCTGAAGTCTCATGACTTCCTCAAGATTTTGCTAAGAGTAACTCATCCATAAGGATCTTTAACCTTTACTTTTCAACCACCCCTAGTATGATGGGTAGTCGAATAAAGATGAGAATAAAAAAATCATCAATTCTCGGAAGAGGATACTTGTTCTTGATGGTAATCTTGTTCAATTGGCGGTAATCTATACACATCCTAAGGGAACCATTTTTTTTCCTCACAAATAAGACCGGAGCGCCCCAAGGTGAGACACTTGATCGAATAAACCCTTTCTCTAAAAGGCCTTTCAATTGCTCTTTTAACTCTTTCAACTCTGTTGGTGCCATCCTATATGACGGAATAGAGATAAGACGGGTATCTGGAAGAACATCTATATCGAAGTCTATCTCTCTCCCAGGAGTGACTCCGGGTAGATCATCTGGAAAGACGTCTGGAAACTCTTTTACCATAGGAACTGACTGGATATGAGGTATCTTTACACTAGAGTCATTAACTCGGACTCCGAGTAGATCATCTATAAGTGCTTTCTTACCGTAACTGGTTCCCAAAGTATTATATTATCTTCTAAGTTATGGACCTTTGAACATGTATCATTTTCACCCATCCAACAAGTTATTAACGTCCATTTTATTGCGGTAACCGAGATCATTAATCATGACCTCAAGTTCATGAATGTCATTTTCACAAGTGAGTTTATTTATTAAGTTCTCTGAGATTTCATACACCCAACAAATTTTGCGATATCGAAACACTCTTTAAATTAATAAATATTAATTTATCGATTAAATAATACCTCTATAAAATAATAAATATTTTATGGTCTCATCTATATTAATTTAGTAAGGTTTTATTATAGTTGACTTTACCTTAACCGTTAAACTGAATTTATTCTTACCTCTGTCGTTACTATACTTATCATTCGTGCTCCTCTGTGGACGGAAATCCCCAAATCGGATTTGAGTTATGTTTGGGTGGTGGGTTATTTTTTTTAAAATCGGGTAATTTTAAGTGATTTGGGGATTTCCGTCCATAAAGGGGCATAAATGATAAGTATAGTAACGACAGAGCTAAGAATAACTTCATTTTAACAGTAAAAGCAAAGTCAATTAATAAACAAAAATTGAGCGATATTATTTACCATTTCCCCTAAATAACTTTATGACAATAAATATTTTTTTATTGCAAGAAAAATAAATAATGCGTTGTAATTTTCTTCCTGAAAAGTGAGAAAGCAGCTGTACTTGCAAAAGTTCAGACTTGTCTTAGATCACCACGGGAATCCTTGCACGATTATAAGAGGTATATTATTTTATTCTCTCCCCTCTGATTACTTTTACATTTTATTACTATAAAAATATTTTTTTCACTTAAAATTTGTTCAGTTTAAAAAAATTAAGATATAAATTATTAATGTATATTTATTATTAAGTTTTATTCATTTTTAATATTTTAATAATTTTTATTAATTATTGATATTAAATTAAAATTATTATTTATTTATCATTTCTTGTTATTTTATTATTTTGAGTTAATATATTTTTTCATTACAAAAGTGACTAAGATTTATTCTTCACATTATATTAGGGGCTTAAATATATCTCTATCATACCAAATATGACTCATATATATCATTTTCATATGTGATTATCATTATTTGAATTTCTTATTTTTATTTATTTTTTTTGTAAAAATATGAGAAATAAAAAGAAAGAAGCATGAATGAAAAAAGAGAAAAACATAAGAAAAAATTTTAGACTATTTTTTTACGCCTATATCGTGAATTGTTTTTATTTTTTTTGTATCTTTTAAAATAATTGAGATATTTATGATAAATTTTATAAGAAAGTTTGTGAAAAGATAAATTTGATCATTAAAATAATAAATTCAAATTAGAAGTTGAATTAAAGAAGTCAAAAAAAATATGTGTGAGCAAGATCAAATATATCCATAAATAAATTTTTAAAAAAATTATTTTATACTTTCATTAGAAGAAAAAGGGTACATTTAAGTCGTTTGTATAACAATACGGATATATATATATATATAAATCCACTTTTGTACCAAAATTATATCAACTCTAAATAACAAAAAAATAAATTTATCAAATGATCAAGTATAGTAGGGGGAATGCTAATTGGACGGATTGAGACCGGTCTCATCATTCACACAATCTCATATTTATTGGTTAATCACGTAAGTACGTATTCCGACAACGCATAGCGAATGAAAATACTCAATTTGTCTTTTTTACTTGTCAAAGTTGACTTGACAAGTCAATTAAGAAAATGTTGATTAATATAATGAGTTTACCATTTTACCCTAATTAATTGATAGGATTCCAATTATATTTACGCGCTACATTCCACATACATTAACACATGTTAATAAATTGGGGTATAATAGAAAAAAGTAAATTGTTTTTTCAATCCATTTTTGTACCAAAAATATTTCAACTCTAAATAATAAAAAAATAATTATCAAATGATCAGTATAGTGGGGGGGCCGCTAATTGGACGGATTGGGACTGGTCTCATCATACACACAATCTCATATACATTGATTAATTACGTGAGTATACATTCCGGCAACGCATAGTGAATGAAAATACCCAACCTGTCCATTTTTTACTTGTCAAATTTTGACTTGGCACATCTATTAAGAAAATATTGATTGGTATAATGAATTTATCATTTTACCACTATTAATTGATAGGATTCCAAATATATTTACTCACTACATTTTCCATAGACATTAACTCGTGTTAATAAATTGAGGGTATAATAGGAAAAAGTAAATTGTTTTTTTTTTATTTGTCAAAAATGACAAATAAGAGAAATCAAATTAGGAAAAATTAGACAAGTAAAAAGGGACAGAGGGAATAAATAATTATGCTCAATAATTTGTCGGATATCAATATTTAAATATACTAATTCGCTAGTCAATCAATAAGTTATCGATTGATTTAGTATCAAATTAGTAATTAGTGGGCGGTTATTAAATAGTGTATCTAACTCAATCTTCTTTCACTTTCACTCATCAATATCAAACAAAATAATTAATGTTAACTCTACGTAAGTTGATAGCTCTATAATTGTAAATCATAGTTTTTTGAGCGTGCATGCAAATAAGTACTCCCTCCGTTTAAAAAAGAATGACCTGCTTTCATTTTTAGTCTGTTTCAAAAAGAATGACCTCTTTCTATTTTTTGGTAACATTTTAATTTCAACTTTGCACGTGACATGTTTTGGCCACAAGATTAAAGGACAATTTTGTACATTTGACATCACTTTAATTTAGGATCACAAGATTCAAAAGTCTTCTTTATTTACTTAAATTCCGTGCCAAATCAAACCAAATCATTCTTTGTGAAACGGAGGGAGTATTTGTTTAACAAATATACTTACAACAAAAGTATAACTATGATAATTCTTAACGGATACATAATTTACACAATAAGAAATTTGAGTAATTCACCCCGCATCAATTAACCGCTAACTATAAAATATAAAATTCGTTCACCAATCGTTAATTCAATAATATAATACCAATAAATCAATTTTATGATTGACTTATCGATTACCATTCAATTTTAAACCATCCTAAAGTACAATAGGTGCATATATAATATAGAAGTATTAAAATTAACGATAAAAATATAGTTTATTTAAATTTGAACGGATCAATTTGCTTCAACCCATTGTGAGTTGTGACCCTATGATCTGCCTAATCATTGGGTATTTGATTTTTCAAGTTTTTTTAATCAACCTATTTAAAAAAGGAAAAATTATTTGATTTGACATATACTAATATCTACTAATTCAATTCATATTTTTTAATGATTATCTATTATCTAATTGTTAGTTATCAGATTTAAAGTCAAAATAAGTTGAAATACATCACTTCTAAAAAAAAGCTTAAAATAGAACACTATGTACTTCATTATTTTCCTAATTTGCTCTTTCACATCAAATCAATTGATTCTCTCCTAATTCTTACTGTAGCAACAATCATGGTAGCAAGTTTGAGTCTGTCAACGCCATGGGCGGACCTATTGTAGCGGAAGGGGGCTCGGTCGAACCCACTGACTTTTCTGTAGACCCTATATTTGCATTATAATATGAAGTACAATGTATATATATATATTTCCTGCGAACCCATAAGCACACTGAAACGTTTAACCAAGTCGTTGTTGTGCACCAGCAAGACCGTTAACCCCTGCGGAATGAGGGTTCGAATCTCGGTTAGGCACACATTTTTTTGGATTAATTTCTAAACGCGTGTTTATATTAAAAAAAAAATAGAATATTGATAAGGAAATAGTATTTGTGTCGTAATTAATTTTTTTTTAAAACAAAAAATTGGTAAGGATTAATTAAAAACATAGGTGGGTTTATATAAGAAAAAATTTAAAAACAAAAAATTGTTAAATGAAAAAAAAAAGGAAAATAGTATTTGTATCGTACTCTGAAACTACAAAATATGACTATTGATTTCTACTCACATTCAAAAAGTTTAACTCAATTTTTTTCTCTCCAAAAGTTAGGGTTCTAACTTTTATTGTTGATCTAATTGTTGCTATCCAACATTTGGTCTCCGGTGTGTATTCTTGTCTCTCATTTTTCATTTTTTTTCTTTATTCGTTTTTAGTAAATTAAATACTTGTATTTATTCGTTATTTGATAATTGTTACTTTAGGTTAAGATCGTTATTCTTTTTAAAAATTTAGAACCCATTGACATGAAATTTTGGCTCCGCCTCAAATCAACGCCATGGCCAGCATAATGTCTCCTCACTAATTTAGTGGAGTTCTCGCCGAAAATGATGATCTTTGATCCGAGAGGAGTGAGAGAGAGGCGTAAGGGAGAGAAGGAAAGATGGTCTTACAACAACAACAAACATGGCAGACAAGTTTCAGACACATAACCGATACATACATATACATGTATCTAATTAAAATGTCATGTATCTAATTAAAATTTTATGTATTTGATAAAATATATATATATTTGAGTTAAGTTTATATGTATATATGGGGAAAGATTTATGATGCTCGAAAAAAAGGGGAGAATGCGTGATTTGCTCTCAACTTGATGTGTTTCAATTATATTTCATATTTAGATACACATAATTAACTGCATCTGCTTAACATGTATCCAAAATATATTTATCTGAATGCATCAGACAGATACATGTATATGAAGAGCAAAATATGTGTCAGTATTATAAAATATTATTTTTAAAAAATCTAAAAATTAGTAAGAATTAAACGGATTGAAGTATTTGTTGGGCCTGCTTATTTCGATTCTAACAGTATTACGTTTATTTTTAACCTGTTTCAGTTCAAATAACATTGTTCCGACAACATCTATACAGAGGCGTATTCAGGATTTATAGATAATGGGTGCACTATTACAAAAAGGTGGATCTAAGACATAAATTTGATCGGTTAGATTTTTTTTTACTGAAAACCATTAAAATTTTAAAATCATAGGTCCAAAATTAACTTTTATTTATTCAAACCAGTTACAAAATATTAGAAAGAAAACTAAAACAAGATAGATAAAAGATTCAAATTTCTAACCTCACCTAGAGAGGTGCACCCAATCATCATCGTACTACATTATATGATACTTCGAGTCTGGGTTCACGCATGTATATTTAAATATTTTTAAAAAATATAACACTACTATATATGATTTCGGGAGGGGACCATGGGTTCACGTGAACCGGTGACCCCCTCCTGTATACGCCCCTGCATCTATACTCATTTTTCTCGCTTAAAATTAAATTCAACTCATCGTAACTTAAAAGGGTATCTATAATTTAAAAATAATTTGCTCCTCTATGATTGTTGGAGCATTTAATGTCATAGAATGAGTACAAAATTTTTAAACGAGTTGTCAACACCCTTACTTATTAACCACATTGTTTTTCCAGCTCATTTTCATTTCTTTCTGGCTCTTTTTGGACATGAAGAAAATCATTAGATTTGATCGTTTTGTTTTCTTCTTTCCCACCCAAATCATTAGATTTGATGTTTAAGAAGAAAGATTTAGTAGTTAAAAAATCATTCAAGTAAAATACATGTCCCAATACAATTTCACCGAGACATCAATTTCAACATATTATTTTTTAAGTTTTAATTAAGTCTATGACCAAACGCTAACAATAAGTCACGCAATTCACATTGCTATCAAATATAAAATTATAATTTTTAAAAATAATAATAGAGACAAAATTATAAACAGTGTCTAATGTGTCATTTTCCATATATTTCATTTTACTTGAGTAGTGTGGTATAAAATTTCTTTATATACTTTTAATTATTATTAAAGGAAGGGAAAAATAATAATAACAATAATAATAAATTTAATATAATTTCACAAGTAAATTTGAAATTTCTTGTTACAAAATTATCATCTTTATTTTGAAAGGATAAGGAAATTACTTTATTCTCCGCTCAAAGAAAGGGAAAAGGAAAAAAAAGTCATCACTACTATTTTATTTTTTCCTTTATTTTAACCTAAGACAAAATAATAAAGGAAAGCAAAGTGTATAACAAAAAAGTAACCAGCATAAATTTAGGGAGTTGAGTTTTTTAAAAAAAAATAAAAAATTGACAATGTTGTCTGTTTATGAAATTTAGTCAATTTCTTTTTCTTTTTTTTTTAAATCTTTGAAAGAATTTTAAGTTCCAAAAACTGGTCATATTAATTTTTTGGTGAAATTTCATTTTTACTCACAAAACATTTATAAAAATTCAAGTAAAATGCATGTTTCAACATAATTTCAAGTTTTAAAAACTATTTTTCGAATAAAATCAAAAATTGATTATTTTTCTCAAATTTTAACTAAATTAATGATCAAACGCTAACTTAATTTGTATGGATATTCTATGCATGTCTGATGTCACAATTAGTCGCTAGTTTAAGGATTTGACTAATCACGCAATACAAATCGCTATCTAATATAAAGTTATATTTCTTTTTAAAATCTCATTAGAGTTATTAAAATTTATCTAGTATAACAATATAGACGATTATAAACAGTGTCTAATGTGTCCCCATTTCTTCATATTAAATTTTACTGGAGTAGCGTGGCATAAAATTTATGATTTTTAATTGTTGTTAAAAGGAGGGGGGAAATAATAATAATAACAATAAATTTAGTTTAATCCCATAAGTAAACTTAAAGAGGATAAAATGTATAAATTTTTTATCTTTATTTTTGAAAAGTTAGAGAGATTGTTTCCGAGTTCCAGTTTAAAAAAAAAAAGAGAAAAGAAAAAAAAACCATCTCCACTATTAACCTAAGAAAAAAATCGCCTATAATACAATATCATCTTAATTAACAAAAGTAGTAGGACACCTGATTCCGTCTTAAGCGTGTGGGAGAGGTGGCCTATGAATTGGCTTTTTCTCCAGGGTTATCAGGAGTGCACCGATGTTTCATGTGTCTATGTTGAAGAAATATCATGTTGATTGTAACTTCATTATTCGTTGGGATTCAGTCCTGCTTGATGAGAATATGTCTTTTGAGGAGGAACCTGCAACTATTCTAGATAGGGAGGTTCGCAATTGTGGTCAAAGGAAATTGCATCTGTAAGGGTGCAGTGGAAGAATCGGTCGGTTGAAGAGTCCACTTGGAAGACTGAGACTGATATGCATGGAAGATATCCACATTTTTTTGCCGAGTCAGGTATCCTTTCTTACCCTCGTTTTTTCTCTTGACCGATCGAAAATGAACGATGAGTAAATTGGTATCTCATGTAACGTCCGTTAGGCCGTTATGAGCACTAAAACTTGATTTTAGACCCTCAATCTTGATATCTCAATGTAGAATTTTAATTTATCTATGATATCTACAAAAAAATGATAATTAATGTCTCTCAATAAAATTTAATTTTAGACCCTCAATCTTGTTCAGATGGTCATAACAATTGATGGGTTTAACTTAATATATTTTCCGCATCAGATCCGTATACAGATTTGATTAAAATTTAGATATTCTCAAATTAAGTTTACGTTGTTACAAGTTAAATAGTGGCAACAACAGAAAATGGACTATCCATCTACTCTTCAAGATTTTATATTAAAATAATTTTCACCAAAAAAATAAAAAAATAAAAAATCAGTCAATTAAGTGACAATCATTTCTGAATTATTCAGATTTATTTGGGGTAAATAAAAATCTTAGCACGTTATTATTATGTTGTTTTCCTGGAAACATAAAACTTTTGGTGATAACGAATGCTGCCAAATGTCACAAAAAGTATATTCTAATGTTTTTACCTAATTTAGTGTTTGCAACATTATTGAATAAACTATAGGTCTGGCCTTTTAATTTCGATGATTAATGAGATACAAAAAAGACAGCTTGGCGTAAGGTGTGGTTCAACAAAATTCGTGCCCTAAGGCCCAATATTTCTATTTTGAAGTTAATTTCTTTTTAGCTTTTTGTGTAACTAAGAGCTGGTTTGGTATTGCTGTTGGGAGGGTAGAACTGTTTTTTTTTTTTTTTTTAGAATAAAAAGTATTTCTTTTGAAAAATTAAGTATTTGACTAATCCTTAACTGCTTTTAAATGGAACCAGAAAGAAAATTTCTGTATTGGGATGAAGCTAAAAGTTTCTGTTTTTTTATTTAAAAAAAAAGAAGCAGAAAGAGAATATTATAATTTTTAAGACTAAAATATCTCTTACATATATACATATTTATAAATATTTCCCTTTTTAATTAATTAATTAGCATATCTCATAAGTTTGGTTAATTTTCATTCAAGAATTATTTTTTATTTTTATATGATAATATTTTTTATCTTATTTATGCTTTTATATTATTATTTATATTAATATTGTAGATATAATTTTACGTATTATTTTACAGAATTAGAAATAAAAGTAACAACAATATTTTTACAAGATTAAAAAAAGAGAGAAAAAGTAACAATTAAAGATTTAGACCCTCCCAAAAAAATAATAAATAACAAATTTTATTTTCTTAATTTATGTATTATTTTATTTTAATTTGATTTTTTTTAAAACTTTAGAGTATTATAATAAAAACAAAGATAATAGCTAAGAATGAATCCACGAGAATAGGTAACAAATAACAAAAATATTTTTATTTTCAATATTTTCAACAATATATGTACAATATTAAGAATATAAAATTATAATTTTTAAAAACAATAGACACAAAATTATAAACAGTATCTAATGCGTCATTTTCCATCTACTTCATTATACTTGAGTAGTGTGGTATAAAATTTCTTTATATACTTTTAATTATTATTAAAGGAAGGGAAAAATAATAATAACAATAATAATAAATTTAATATAATTTCACAAGTAAATTTGAATATTTTTTTTTACAAAATTATCATCTTTATTTTGAAAGGATAAAGAAATTACTTAATTCTCCGCTCAGAGAAAGGGAAAAGGAAAAAAATTCATCACTACTATTTTATTTTTTCCTTTATTTTAACCTTAAAGACGAAATAATAAAGGAAAGCAAAGTGTATGACAAAAAAGTAACCAGCATAAATTTTGGGAGTTGATTTTTTTAAAAAAATAAAAAAATGACAATGTTGTCTGTTTATGAAATTTAGTCAATTTCGTTTAAAAAAAAAAATCTTTGAAAGAATTTTAAGTTCCAAAAACTGGTCATATTAATTTTTGGTGAAATTTCATTTTTACTCACAAAACTTTTATAAAAATTCAAGTAAAATGCATGTTTCAACATAATTTCAAGTTTTAAAAACTATTTTTCGAACAACATCAAAAATTGATTATTTTTTAAAAATTTTAATTAAATTAATGATCAAACGCTAACTTAATTTGTATGAGTATTCTATGCATGTCTGATGTCACAATTAGTCGCTAGTTTAAGGATTTGACTAATCACGCAATACAAATCGCTATCTAATATAAAGTTATATTTCTTTTTAAAATCTCACTAGAGTTATTAAAATTTATCTAGTAGTATAACAATATAGACGATTATAAACAGTGTCTAATGTGTCCCCATTTTTTCATATTAAATTTTACTGGAGTAGCGTGGCATAAAATTTATGATTTTTAATTGTTGTTTAAAGGAGGGGGGAAATAATAATAATAACAATAAATTTAGTTTAATCCCATAAGTAAACTTAAGGAGGATAAAATGTATAATTTTTTTATCTTTATATTTGAAAAGTTAGAGAGATTGTTTCCGACTCCCAGTTAAAAAAAAAAAGAGAAAAGAAAAAAAACTCATCTCCACTATTAACCTAAGAAAAAATGGAAAAGGTAATTAATATCCCTCTATAAAATTTGATTTTAGGCCCTCAATCTTGTTCAAACCGTCATCACAATTGATTGGTTTAACTTCATATATTTTCCACATGAGGTCCGTATACATATTTAATTAAAATTTAGATATTCTCAAATTAAGTTTACAGGGTTACAAGTTAAATAGTGGCAACAACAAAAAATGGGCTATCCATCTACTCTTCAAGATTTTATTTATTATTAAGATAATTCATCTGATGATTTTTGTTTCACCAAAAAAGAAAAAAAATAAAAAATCAGTCAATTAAGTGACAATCATTTCTGAATTATTCAGATTTATTTGGGGTAAAAATCTTAGCACGTTATTATTTTGTTGTTTTCCTGGAAACATAAAACGTTTTGGTGATAACGAATGCTATCAAATGTCACAAAAAGTATATTCTAATGTTTTTACCTAATTTAGTGTTTGCAACATTATTGAATAAACTATAGGTCTGGCCTTTTAGTTTCGATGATTAATGAGATACAAAAAAGACAGCTTGTCGTAATGAGCGGTTCAACAAAATTCGTGCCCTAAGACCAAATATTATTGTGACTCATTAGAAATATTTTTTATGAAAAATTAAGTATTTGACTAATCCTTAACTGCTTTTAAAGTTTTTCTGCTATTGGGAAGAATCTAAAAATTTCTTACATATATACATATTTATAAATATTTCCCTTATTAATTAATTAACATATCTCATAAGTTTGGTTAATTTTCATTCAAGAATTTTATTTTTTATTTTATTTATGTTTTTATATTATTATTTATATTTTATATTGTAGATATAATTTTACGTATTATTTTACAAAATTTGAAATAAAAGTAACAATAATATTTTTGCAAGATTATAAAAAGAGAGAAAAAATAGCAATTAAAGATTTAGACCCTCCTAAAAAGTAATAAATAACAAATTTCATTTTCTTAATTTATGTATTATTTTATTTTAATTTGAATTTTTTAAAGCTTTAGAGTATAATAACAAAAATAAAAGAAGAATAATAACTAAGATTGAATCCAAGAGAATAGGTAACAAATAATAAAAAAAATTCTCGTTTTCAATATTTTTCAACAATATTTATCTATGTATAATATTGAATGAAAATTTGAATATGTACATTTTAATTAATTAAATTAAAAATATAATTAAAGTTTTTGTATTAGTTGTTTAAAATAGTTTCTCTCTATACAATTATCTTAATATTAAAAGCACAATTGATACTTGTCCTTTTTCGTAATTTGACTCTCAGAAGCACTTTTTTTTAAAAAAAAATAGTCAAACAAAAATTGCTTATCAAAATCATTTTTTTTTAAAAAAAAATTAGTCAAACACAAATTGCTTATCAAAAGCACTTTTTCTAAAAATAATTTAGTCAAACACAAATTGTTTATCAAAAGCACTTTTTTTTAAAAAAAAAATTAGTCAAACACAAATTACTTATCAAAAACACTTTTCAAATGAATTTGCCAAACACATTTTTTTTTTGTTTGAAAAACACTTTTCTAAAATGCTATATAAAAAAAACGATTCTAAAAATAAGCAGTTTTTAGCAGCAATGTCAAACAAGCTCTAATTCTTTTATAGTCAATTTTTTTTTTTAAAAAAATTCAATTGATAATATAACCAATCATAAGATATATAACAAATAATAGTAAATAAAATACACCTATAAAACAAAAAATATTTAAAATAACAAAATTTTGATGAAAGAATATGAATTATTTGCTTTTAGGTCAATTATTTATTTACAATTCACTTGTTTTTAGGTCTACTACATTATTACCCAAAGCCTCAAAGTATACTTACTTCACCCAAAATTGGGGCCCCAAAATAATTTTGGGCCTAAAGCGTCCGTTTGATCTGCTTTACCCTTGCGATAGCCCAATTTAGCGATCTAAGTTAGCGTTTAACCATAAATTTTTAAATAATTTTTATAAATATTATCTGGGTGGAATTTCATCATGTCTTTGGTAGTATTTGAGAAATATATATATATTTTTAAGTAAATATAATTTATCTCCATAAGTTTTAAAAACTTATTTAAACTAATCATAAGTTTGTATTACATAGCAAGATAGAAATATCGACATAACAAGATTCATGGTTAGTTGGTTCTTCATTGCGGCAATTCATAAATAGTCTCCATGATACTAGAGCAATGTGATAGTTCAGACTGACTGCAATAAACATCATTGCATACATCGTAATTCGTGAAGTAAACGAAGCACATAATTTTAATTTGTTATCCTGAGCCGATTATTCGTAATAGTAAAAAAGAAAAGGAGAAGAGTCTGCAATTATGTGTCTTTTTTGAGAAATCTACTTACTAAAGTACAATTTCTGAGTGATTCTATGCATAGTTAAAACTCGCCACGTCCTTGTCACATGATACGATAAGGATCCGACACCAAAAAAATCAGACCGCTCCCCATCCATTAATAAATGGTCTGGTCGGCTGGCCAGTGCCAGTGCATCGAACCTGTCCCGATATTAACTTATATGTTTTAAAAATAAGAGTAGTGCTAAATGGCAAGACACTTTTTTTGCATGAATTGGCAAGACACGGCGAAATGACCAAATAGCCCTTAGGTGACAAAACCACTTGTGGTTTTCCCTCCAAAATAGAAAACCACTCTTTGACTTTTTCTTTCTTATTTTCTCTCTCTCTTACTTTACTCATTTTTTTTTCTTTACTTCACTCATTAGTTTTATTTTATTTTGTTGTTAGATTTATATTATTTTATTTTGTTGACATGTACTATAACTAATTGTATTATCCGATTATTGATCATGCTTATATAATCGCATTCAACTGACTTGTATTTCTGAAAGAGCATAACTCATATAATACTATATCTATTACATTTATTTCATCATAATGATTCGACTTATAATAGTGAAAAATCTTCAATTTTTGTGAAACAATTCAAATATAAGCTTTTACAATCATATTTATCAAAGTAATATAAAATTAAAAATTATTTAAGTACTAACAGACATTGATTTTTTAGGATAAATTTTTACATTCTATTATTTTATTAATAAATGGTCTGTAATGATTTTACGTATAACCCTCTTCAAAACTGAAAAAAAAAAATTGTTCTCTTTGTTAGTATTCATGTGTTTCTCTTTATAATAATTAAATTTTATTGCATTTACTTCGTAGTTCAATTTATAGTTTTATTTTGATAATGTTGATAGTGCTTTTTCTTGTTGATATGACTCGTAATTTTATTGATTATTTTTATTTAAATCAAATATTAACAAGACATCTTAATATAGCGTCGTTAAATAATAAAATCATTGGAAATAATTTATCATATTTCTTTAAAATGATTAAATTTTTAGATAATGCGTAATTTGTTTTTTTTTTTAAGGATCCTATAAAGATGTACCTTATAAATAATTTATAGTATCGTATATTTTTGAGAAGTCCACAAAAATTAAATAGCAAGAAAAACAAAAAAGGTTAAAGTGATGAAAAATTTCACCTAGCTTGAATTTCAAGAATAAAATATCGTATAAATTGACGGAAAGAATATGTATTTATATAGGTATTTATGGATGCTTTCCGTTTTTTTAATTTCATGAAATTAGTATAAAAACTTATGTAATTTAAAATTTATAAATTTTATTTACACTTACAAAAAGAAAAAAAATGTTATAAGAAAAAAAATTGTAATTAATTTTATTTTGTAAATTAACAAATAATTTCATCTAACTATTTTTAGTAATATAAATAATTAATTTTAAATTGTTAGAAATTGAATGAATATTTTCTTTTTGGATTTCATATTTTTATATTTTCCATGAATAAAATTATACAAGTATGGAAGTAGATAAATTTGAAAAGAAAAGTCAAAGAAAAAGAAGTAAAAAAAAAAGTAGGGAAGAGGAAAAAAAACGTTTAAGAAGAGAGAAAATCATTTTCTGAAATGGGACCCAACACTTTCCACGTGGCACAATATAAGTGTAGCCGATGGTCAGCCACCTCTTGGAAAGTGTGAACTGAAAAGTGGTTTTACTTTTTAAGGATAGTGATTTTACTTTTGAGGGTAATTTGGATACAAGAAATTATTGAAATTACCCAATCACCCTCAACTTTTCACACAAATTTCGAAATAAACAACATTTTGTTCCTCGTGCCATTTCGTGACAAATTGGTGTCTTGCCATTTATATTTTCCGTAAAAATAATAGGCCAAATTCATCAGTGGTCCTTTAAATTTGACAGCAATTTTTAATTAGACACTTTAATTAGACGATATTTATTTTAGATACCTCATATAGGGTTTCAATGTGTCATCTTAACACTTTTTTTTATATTCTTAGAACTAGCTTAAGTGTGTACCCAAACGCCTCCTACTTGTATAAATAAATGAATGAACATGTGACATGTGGAGTTATATTTTATTTTTTTTAAAAGTCACTTTTACTTTCTTTTTTTTTTCTTCAAAATATCTAATCCTAGTCCTCACCCCCCACATCTTCTGCTTCTTCTTCTATGTGTTTTTGTTCTTTCTCCTTGTAATTCTTCGAATCCATTAAAATTCATGTGTTCTTCTTGTGCTATACAAAATTTTGGTTTCTTGTGTTACATTCCTTGATTCCTCTTTTTTTTTTTTCTTAAATCCAAAATTGCATCTTGAATCAAAAATAATAATATTATATAAATGGTGAAGATGCAGACGGAGGATATTGACCAACAAATGGCTCAAAGTAACAATGTCGGTTCGTCTTCTAGGTCACATGATCGAGAAATGCAAGTTCAACGTGAGGAAATTGTCCGTACTATGTGGGAGAATTATATTAAAGACTAGTACACTATATGGTTTTGTTTCATTCATAATTCGATTGAAATAAATTTGAAATTAAATATATTGTTGTTATTTATTGTTGTACAATTTTGATGCTTTGAATAAGTTTCTAGTTAATGTCACGTAGAATCTGATTGACTATCAAAAATTAATTATGGATTTAGAGTTAATACATTGAGTTTTGTTTTATTTAAAATAACAATTTTTGGCTTAAGATATATTGAATCATTAATTGAATTACTATTGCTATACAATTTCTATTGGTGTTAATATTTTCAAATTTTATTCTAAATGAGCTTATATCATAAGTTATATCATTTTTTGTTTACTATTTAAATTTAACTTGTTGGACCTTATACAAATTTAGTCGGAGTTAATAATAATGATTTGCTTTGAATAAGTTGTTTTGGATTTATAAAGGAAAACAATTATTTTTAACGTTAAACAAACTTTTATACACCTTTTAAAAATATTTGTCTCAATTAAGAATGTGGTTACATATCTTTTTTTTAGACATTAAAGAAACTCAAGGATGCGGTTACGCACCTTGGCCAAATTATTTTAATAATTAACTTTCATTACTGTAAATCAAGAGGTAAATAGAGATTATTAGGTGTGAGGTACTCGAGAGAAAAAGACAGTTATGCTTCTAAATTCAAGACCAAGAATGCGGTTACACATCTAGGTTCAGACTAATTAAAATTCAACAATAAAAAAAAAATCAAACTATGGCCTGTAGACACAAATCATCCAAAAATATATTAAGATAAATATAAGTCAATAAAAGCGACCATGTTAGAATCACAGGACTCGAGAAATGCCTAATACCTTCAGTTCGGTCAACATAATTTCTTACCCGATTTTCTGGTTCGCCGACCAAAACTAAAGAGCCATTTTCTATTGATTAGGGATTCAAAAAGGTGACTTGGAATACCATAACTCAATTCTAAGTGGCGACTCTGAAAAAATAAAATAATCTCTACTCAATACCGTCACTTAAATTGGAAAAACCCTTTCCGTCGATCGGAAAAGGGGGGTGATGGTATAAATTCAAATTTATGTATCATATCTAATAAATTAGTGCATGATACATTACTATTTATGTATCTCGTTAAATTGATAAGTATTGTATTTATACTAGATACCTCATAGGATGTTAGATTTGAGATCTATACATTACCGTGTGGAAGGTGTTATGTAATTGATACATTTAGTATAAATTCAAATTTACGTATCATATCTAAAAAAATAGTGCATGATACATTACTATTTATGTATCTTATGTTAATTGATAAATATTGTACTGTTTGCCTTGAAAGATATGTATAACTTACATAATGTATCATTTTGTAGTTGATAATAATGTATTTGATACAATAAAGTTGTGAAAGAAGGATGTATGTAAGCTGAAATAAAGTGTATCTATAAATGTATCACAATAAATAAGAATTAAATTATCAATAAGATACATGAACAAACACAATCAATTAAAGAAATTTGATTATGAAAACACCAGAAAAAAGAAGAAAATATTAGATTGTATGAAATTTTGGTGAAATTGAAACTAATATTATTATGAGACAACATGAAGATTAAATTACAATACAAGAATCATAATCAGTTTTATGAATGATTAGTTGTTAGACTCCATAACCAACTCAAATTATGGAAAATTTACAAATATTATATTAATTATTACCAAATAACAACTACTACTATCACTTTTTTTCTTTCTAATTTACGTTTTAGTGTTGAAAATTTGAAGTTCACCTATTTTATTATAAATTGGAGTATTTTTTAAAATAGGTAAAAGACTCATAAATATCCTTTATAATTTTTTTTGTCTAAAAATATTCTTAATTTACAAAAAAGAGACTGATTTTGAATTTCAAATGTAAATGAGAAAATAACTACCAAGATTGTGTGACTAAAAATAGGGAGAGATTTGTGGAGTGAAATAAGGAAGGGATACATGTTGTTTTTGGGAGTTAGGATTTATGTATCCAACGTTTGGGCCAGGGTTTGGGAGTAAAATAAGGGATTTTGGAAAATTGTAGAACTGGTAGGGAATAGTGGACATTATGGCAAAAAAATTTGTATATAAATAATTTATCCAAAACATAACTATTGTTATAAATAGTAAATATTTTCGTAAAAAAATATTAAAAAAAGGGAAAATTGTATATAATAGCAAACTATTAATTCAAATTAAATTCTATAAATATAGTTTGATTTAATTGTACCTCATAACAAACTGTTGCTATTTCACCTCTCTCCTGGTGAAACTTGCTCGCCACTCTCGTTTTCTCCCTCGTCTCTCTCGTTTTTTATACAAATGCAAGTGTATAAAGTGTGTTTGTATAAAGCGAGAGAAAATTGTACATATACATATATTTTCGTTCCCCTCTCCCAGATCTCGCTCTCTCACTCGCCTCTCTCACTTTATAAAAAAAAACGCAAATTGTATAAATTACGTTTGTGTTTGTATAAAGCGAGAGAAAATTGTATATATGCATATATTTTCGTTCCCCTCTCTCCCCTCTCCCAGATCTCACTCGCCACTCTCCCAGATCTCGCTCTCTCACTCGCCTCTCTCATTTTATACAAAAACGCAAATGTATAAAATGCGTGAAAATTGTATATATATACATATATTTTCGTTCCCCTCTCCCAGATCTCGCTTACCACTCTCCCAGATCTCGCTCGCTTACTCGCCTCTCTCACTTTATACAATTAATCTTTTTTGTATATATGTATACCAAAACAAATTATACAACTGCTTTCTTTTGTATATGTATATCAAAATATACATATTTATGTTTGCTATGAAGCGCAATTATGCAAACTTTGTTATAGCATACAAATATGAATTTTGTGATTGCTATATGTGAAAGTTGCTTTTAAAAAAATAATTAAATCAATCCGGCCCACAAATCGGCCCTTTAAAGCCCATGGGCCCATGACTCTGCCCAATAGTGTAAACCTAGAGAAAAGGGGTACACGAGTTGGGGGCTAGGCCGGACAACCAAACTCAACTGTTGAACCCGGCCCGATCCGATATTAGAACTCGATTTTCTTATTCTTTGTATATGGATTTGTTGCATTTGAGTAGAGAGTCTTGCAGAAATAGCATCTCTCCCCCGAGGTAGTAGTAAGGTCTATGTTCATTCTAACCCCAAACTTCACTGAAAGGATTTCATTGGGTATTTAATTATTGTTGTTGGGACGAGCTGATCCGTTCCGATCAGTTGACAACTTTAATGTGTTTTAAATACAAATGCTTAGCAAATGAAAAAGAATCAAATCTACATATGAATAAATATAATAAAAATATAATTAAATAATAAAAATATGATACCTATAATACTTAATTAATTGTAGAGGATCTTTTTGTAGCTTTGCTAAATAGATTTAAATTTACGTGTATTGTTAGTGCCATGAAAGTTTTTTGATGGAAGTTTTTTTTAGGGTAAACCAAGACAATACATTAATTTAATTTAATATGAGTCATTACATATAAGTAGCATAATAACTTGTCTTCTTGGGATTGTTCTTGGGTGAGTTATGAGTATCATAATAATTGTTAATTTTTAGATTTCGTATCGGTCTTTTCAGCCAAATAAAAAGAGTTTCTATTTTGTCTATTTCCATTTTATTATTTTTCTCGTTTCTTTTTATTTGTCAAATTTTAATTTGACATACCTATTAAGAAAATAATGATTGATATAACAAATTTACCATTTTATCTTTATTAATTGATAGGTCCCAAATATATTTACTAACTACATTTTAAAGTCATCAACTCAATATAAAAAAAATAAATTTTATTACATGACATTAAAAAATATTTTTTTGTTTTGTCATGTCAAATTTATTTTAATGATAAATGTGTCACGATTCAACCTACCGGGCCGTGCGGGCACTCACTCTAATACCTAAGCATAAGAATCCTCATTCCCAATGTTTTAAAAATGCAGCAAACAGGAATAACCAGCGAACAAAAGAAATTCATATAATATGAAACAATAGTTTAAAACGACTCAAAGTTCAGACCTGTTAAGTAATTAACTCCCCAAGGATCTAGTCTTAATAGGTACAAGAGCTACTAAGAGTACAACGTAAAACATGATAACGAAAAGACACAGCTCCCACCATGCGGAAGGAAAGATAGAAGCTGTTGGAGATTTCCTACGCCTTCACCTATGAAACATCACTGATCCTGCAATCAGACTATGCCAAAAAGGCTTAGCAAAAGTAGTATCAGTACAACCACACGTATTGGTAGGCATCATCGGTCAACCCAAATACCCACCCCATAATACAAGAGATCAACTGGCAAAACATGCAATAAGACCAATCGCTCTTTCACCTTCATATTTTGCCTGCTCTTACCATTCTGGATATTAACATCAGGCTAGTTCATTTGCGACTAACCTCTTACTCACTTCGTCGTGATTACACCCAATAAATCAATCAATCAATTCCCTAAGAAAGTCTTCCAATACACCGCTACCAACCCGGCCAACCACTCACGATACACCCTTACGTTTTGCTCATCTCTACTCAACTTACGATCCCACCTTACGCCTATCTAGGCTTACTATCCAATTATAGTACCACTCCCTTAGTGGGAAAACGCAACTACCAACACTATCACTAAACACCACCTCGAGCCTCAACAATAATACCCATGCCCACATAATAATTGACAAAGATATCACCCGGGTCCCTTAGTTCCCATTTACTATACTATAACCAAATTGCAACTCTATCATCTACAATTTATTACACAACTAGGTATCTACAATTAACTCACAACATTGCAAGCCCCACCTATAAGAACATAGTGTACAATATACCAATCATTTGGGAAACACGTCCAATTCCACATTATCAATAATGCAAACAATTACACATATAATACAAGTCAATGATCCTCTCATGGAACACAGGCCCAAACTGTTAGTGTACTGGTATGTGGTACCCAATCCAATGTTTATGCTGGAACGTGGCAACCGATCACTAGTACGAATTGGTCACTGGATACTATGAGGTGGCTAGACTTAGTTACTAGGAGGATCCGTTCGTCGGGCAATCACACCGACGTGACATTTCCTCGGGCCTAGGTGGTGGTGTGCGCTATACAGGGTATCGAGCTAAATGTGGGGCACAAATTATGTCAGAATGAAAGATGTTCTATCGGGGCAACAAGAAGGCCTTTTTCCTATTAGGACTGGTGATCGCGCTGTGCAAGCGAACGGGAGTGCCATTTCTTGACACCAACGAGGTACTTCCAATGGATCTCCCCTTTCACCCTCTTTTGATTAGGCAAGGTTCTACCTCTAGGAGAAAGCGGAGGAGGACATGTCAGGCCAGCAACAGTCAGGCGGCTGCAGATGCGGATAATGAGGGAGGGAAAAACGGTGCAGGTGACGACACTCTTCCCACTCGGTCCCAGCCCCCACTCTTAGGTGCATAAGTGGATGAGGATCTAACAGCCGTCCGGAGGCGGTTGGGATGCTTCTTTGCTAACCCTGCTCCACATCCACCCAACATTGCTCTTGAGGTTGAGTTGCTTCGCCGCCAGTCGAGTCAGGAGATGAGGAAAGGTTTGGTGAGGGATCGTTTGATTGCCCGAATGTGAAAGACTATTAATGTAATCTTCTCTTGTGTTGCACCCGACAGAGAGATTTCCCTACTTGAGCCAGAGGACACGGAGTTCCTTATGCTGAATGAGGTCTGGTCTGACGTAATACCTTCGGACGACCTCAACTCTGATGATGACACCTTTCAATCCTAGGGATCTTGATTGGACTTTTCGTCCCTCTTAATGAACGAAATTTTATTTTATCTTATCGCTTTTTCCTTACTTTTTGTAGCACATAGATGTTGTTTTTTCTGTTGTTTTTCGCAACTAATGATTTAATGCTAGGTGTTTCATAATCTATTCTCGATTTGTTGAGCACTAGTTGAATTGCAGGGGTAACTTATATATGATATTGGGGTTTATTTGGGTAACTTGGGAAAACAAAGGAGGCAAGCTGAGGTTCTGCCTCGCCTCGTCCCGCTCTGGCAGGAGAAATCCCGTTCTGGCGGTCTCGCCCCGGTGGGAGTAATCCCCCCAAGCGACTCAGACGGAACCAGAACCCAGGCCTAAAAATTTCTGGAGTTTTCTTTGCTCCTAAAGTTTCCTTAGATTCCCCGACTGTAACTGGGAATTTAGGATAATTCCTTTAGCTAGGATAATCATTTCCTACCCCTGGGTCTACCCGATGGAGCACGCACTCCATCACCCCTTTACGTTACTTCAACCCTACATAATACTCGCTTTCACGATACACCTAGACATTCACACGGTTATTAGTTGGTCACAACGCACGTCCAGATTTCGTTTACGAACCACCTCGTATATTATCTAGATCTTCGCACCGAACTTAGTCATGACTTTCTTTTCACAAAAAGTTTTCACGGTACTCAAGCATTTACAACTCGCATAGCTTCAACAATTTGTCTAGCATATTACATATATTCAAGTTCAGACACACATTTATTGTGCACATAATCATATCATCACATTTAAGCAAAAACTACTTGCACCTTGCATTTAATTCAGGCAACAAGAAGCACACATTCACAGTTTCAAGTGACAACTCGCAAATATGTCCAAATTCTTAATTAGCTCGTTCCATAGATGACCATTACTGGTCATCCATGCGTTTATGCAGCCCCTAGGTCCAGATACCAATTGGAACCTTCTCGGTTCCAATTTACCTTGCTCGTGTTATTCCTTCAGCCGTAACTACAATGTCTAGTTCACTTTGTGGAGATATCAATTTGAACCGAGAGATATCAATTGGATTCAACTCATACCACAAGCGATACTTACACGAAATGAGAGAAAAGAAGAGAAAACTTCCTAGAATGCGTCATAGCTTCCTGAAGATCAGATGTGGACGTCAACACACCCATCCATAGAAGTCTACTCCGCATTTGATCTTGTACGGGGATATCGATAACCTGGGCTCTGATACCAATTCATCACGACCCAACCCACCGGGCAATGCGGGTACCCACTCTAATACCTAAGTAAAATAACCCTCAATCCTAATGTTTTAAAAATGCGAAAAATCAGGAATAACTGACGAATAAAAGAAATTCATATAATATAAACAAGAGTTTAAAACTACTCAAAGTTCAGACTTATAAAGTAATTAACTCCCCAAGGATCTAGTCTAAACAGGTACAAGAGTACAAACGTAAAACATGATAACGAAAAAACACAGCTCCCACCATGCGGAAGGAAAGATAGAAGCTACTGGAGATTTCCTTCGCCTTCACCTACGGAACATCATTGATCCAACAACCAGAATACGCCAAAAAGGCATAGCAAGAGTAATATCAGTACAACCACACGTACTAGTAGGCATCATCGGTCAACCCGAATACCCACCGCATAATACAAGAAATCAACTGGCGAAACATGCAATAATACCAATCGCTCCTTCACCTTTATATTTTGCCTATTATCATTCTGTATATTAACATTAGGCTAGGTCACTCGCCTCTAACCTTTTACTCACGTTGTTGTGATTACACTCAATAAAACAATCAATTCACTAAAAAAGTCTTCCGATACACCGCTCCCAACCGACCAACCACTGACGATACATCCTTACGTTTTTTCTCATCTCTACTCAACTTACGACCCCACCTTACGCCTATCGAGGCTTACTATCCGATTATATTACCACTTCCTTAATGGGAAAACCCAACTACTAACATTATCACTAAACATCACCTCGAGCCTCAACAATAATACCTATGCCCATATAGTAATTAACATAGATATCATCTGGGTCCCTTAGTTTCCCCTTACCATACTACAACCAAATTGCAACTCTACCATCCACAGCTTATTACACAATCAGGTATCTCCAATTAACTCATAACATTGCAACCCCCACCTATAAGAACATAGTGTACCATACACCAATCATTTAGGAAACACGTCAAATTCCACATCATCAATAATGCAAGCAATTACACATATAATACAAGTCAATGACCCTCTCATATAACACAAGCCCAAAATGTTAGTGTACCGGTACGTGGTGCCCAATCCAATGTTTATGTCGGAACGTGGCAACCGATCACTTGTACGGACTAGTCACCGGATGCTACCCTACTCACAACATATAGTCAAATACTCAAGTCCCTGACATGTATTGCTCTATGGTCAATTCGGTAGATTTGCTACTACCGTTACGCTTTACTTATACGCAACCGTATCATCTAGCCACCAGTCAACAACACCCCATAACAATAGGAATCACCACTATTTCCAAACCCTAACTCATCAATTAGGAATATGCGCGTAATCAATTCCATTTTGGTGCACAACAAGTATAAGCATGAATTCTACTGTCAATTTCAGCATACTACGCAGTGAATAACGAATTTGAAACTACTCAATCTAAATAAACCTAGCCTACCTAGGTGCCAAGCATTCGTAGAGGAATTATAGATGAATTTTTGGTTTTCGAATGACGGGACGGTGGATTTGACCAAGAATCTGCAAGCTATCGTTATCTCCATCCTAGAAATCTCTTTCTCCTTCCTTCCCAAGCTTAAGGCAGTTTTTGGAGGGTTTCTGGGGTGATTTACGTCTAATTTAGGTGTTTTTGGAAGAAGGAGAAAATAAGGTTTCACGTTATTTACATTCTGCCTCGCCCAAGCCGCTCTGGTGGCTACTTACCCCGCTCTGACGGGACAATGGCCCAGTATTTTCCCGAAGTTTTTACTTTGCCTAAATAACAACAGTTCGGATCGTTACAAAATGAGTTGAGAGTGATTTTCGAAGATAAAACTTTAAGTTTTTATTGATACAAAAAAAGTTTAATGACTTTAATTTGTTAGATAATTTCTCATAGTTTAGGATCTTTTAAGATATCAATGCAGATATATATGAGGAAGATATATAGCTCGCAAAACACTCGATAGCTCATTAATTTTAATATCATTTATTCTAGAATCTTAATTCATGTTATTGGATTAATATGTAATAGTCTCTTAAGTAACTTGTATAAAATTAAATCAAAAGATAAGTTAGCCAGATTAAATTATCCCTTGATAGCTCATTAAATGTTACATTTATTTTTTAGCTTAGGGTTGTTTTTCAAATATAAAATATACAGTTTCAGAAATCAAAAGATGATTTGAACGTGCAAGTATCCTTCTCGAGGTCTAAAATGGATCTTAATTCAGAAATATATAAACGTTACTTAGTCGTTCCTCATATATAATAATACCAGCATATATTAAAAAAACGAGTTAATTATCTCCCTATTCTAGAAGGTATCAATAATATATATTAAAACAGGAACCATTGATTTTTTAAAATAAATACTCCCTTCGTCCCATATTAAATGTTACATTTTTAAAAAACATCGTTTTTAATATTTTACTCTCATCTCTTTTCACTAAATTGTATACTTTTTTAAGAATAATAAGACAAAACAAATTTTATATTAAGAATACTTAATACTAAAATAAATAATTTTATCTCGATTCTATAAAATAATGAAACAATTATATTGAAGTAACTACTTTTAGTAACCTTTTTATTCATACGTACGAGTTACGACTAATATAAGGACTGAGGGAGTATATCAGTACTTATTTTATAGAGTATTTTATTTCTCTTCCGATTAATTTGTATAATATAATTTATATAACTTTTTACACTTTTGATGTTTGTAATTGTATAAAGGGAAAAGGGTCAAATATGTCCCTAAACTATTCGAAAAGGTCTAGATATACCCCCTGTTTAAAGTTTGGCTCACTCGTGCCCTTGCCGTCCAACTTTTCGTTTAGATATGCCCTTATGGGCGTTAAATACCAAATGGAATTGCCACGTCATTTTTACATTACAATGTGACATTTATATTAAAGGGAAAATGATCAAATATATCCCTAAACTATTCGAAAAGGCCTAGATATATCCCCCTTTTAAATAATCTACCCGACCCGTTTTCAACAATTTTTTTAAATTTTTATTTTTATGGGTAAATCCCGAAATTGAGTAATTGACTAATAAAAAATAAGAAAAATATGAAAAAAATATAAAATTAACGCCAAAAATTCGCAAATAAATATAGTAACCTTAAATTCAACAATTTTTTTAAATTTTTATTTTTTTCGATAAATCACGAAAATGAGTAATTGATTAATAAAAAATATGAAAAATATGAAAAAGACCTTATGCTGAATTTTTAGGTTATATTTTTCATATTTTTTATTAATCAATTACTCATTTTTGGGATTTATCGAAAAAAATAAAAATTTAAAAAAATTGTTGAATTTAAGGTTACTATATTTATTTGTGAATTTTTGGGGTTAATTTTTTTTTTCTTCATATTTTTCCTATTTTTTATTAGTCAATTACTCATTTTCGAGATTTACTGAAATTTTATTGTTGAAAATGGGTCAGGTAGTTTATTTAAAAGGGGTATATCTAGACCTTTTCGAATAGTTTAGGGGTATATTTGACCCTTTTTCCTTTAATATAAATGTCACGTGGTAATGTAAAAATGATGTGGCAATTCCATTTGGCATTTAGCGCCCATAAGGGCATATCTAGACGAAAAGTTGGACGGCGAGGGCACGAGTGAGCCAAACTTTAAACGGGGTATATCTAGTCCTTTTCGAAAGTTTAGGGGCATATTTGACCCTTTTCCCTCGTATAAATTCGTTATTTTGAGTTTATATAAAAATAATTGAATTATACAAATATACCCGCAAATTATATAAACCTTCGAATATACAAATCTGCGTGTTATACAAACGAGACAACTAAAAATTGTAGCTATAGCCCGTAAATATGCAAACTATGTCTATGAATCATAATTATGTGTATTATAGTGGCTATTTGCGAAAGTTCCCCTTTTTTAAAAGGAAAATGCATAAGTACCCCCCTAACCTAAGCCCAAAATCTCAGAGACACACCTAACTTTACTAAGGTCCTATTACCCCCTGAACTTATTTTATATATAATTTTCTACCCCTTTTCGACCTACGTGACATTATCTTGTGGGTCCATCGCGTGTTGACAATTTTTTCAAGGATAGTGTCACGTAGGCCGAAAAGGGGTAGAAAATTATATATAAAATAAGTTCGGGGTAATAGAACCTTAGTAAAGGTTAGGTGTGCGTTAGGGATTTTAGACATAGGTTGGGGATACTTATGCATTTTTCCATTTTTTAAATATAATAAAAACCCATAACGCGCATAACATGCAGGTGCGTGCTTAAACTGGAATCATCACAGAAACTCTTATATATATATATATATAAATAATAAGCGTGAATAAATTGCAATGTGCCAATATATATATATATTCTACTATATTATAAAAGAGAGTTTAGGCCCAAATATAATAAATAATATTCAAGAAGAAACTTCCTTTTAAAAGTTCCAATCTTGAATATTATATATTATATTTGGGCCTAAACTCTCTTTTTAAACAACTGATATTATCACCGCGACAGTGGAGGGTAAAACTGACGAACATGGTGTCTATGAACTCCTCGTGGAACGTGACCACGAGGATGCTCAAGAAGAGCACCATGGATGATTGTACTGAGATACCACATGGAATATTATTATTTGGATCTTCTTAACATCTTTAGAAAAAATCCTACACTTTTCTACTAAATTACATATTATGCCTTCTATCAATGAGTATAATGGGGTCCATTTAATTTTACAATTGACACCTATACAATGATAACTTTATTGAGTTTCTATATATTTCCAATTTTATTCTCTACATATTAAATTGATATAATATATAATATTCAAGATTGGAAAAATTCTCAATATTGAATATTATATATTATACTTGTGGGACTTTTAAAAGGAAGTTTCTTCAATATTATATATTATATTTATTATATAGTAGAACTTGGGCATAAACTCCCTTTTAAAATAATATATATATATATATAT